>QEOT01124214.1:169185-208947 GCA_003123785.1 Pterocarya stenoptera | reverse complement strand
AAGTGGTGAAGAAATGGTGGCCAATGGTGGCCGGACGGCGGCGGAACGGCGAGGAGAAGCCGTAGGCTTCGCACGGCTCACGGCGGCTAACGGCAGCGTTAGGGGGCCTGGAAATTTATGGGTGAGGTCGCCGGTGGCTGGGGAACCGAACGACACCGGCGGTGTCGACCACGGCGGCCGGCAACGGTGACAGCAAGGCCAAACCCGATTGCACGTGAGAGAGGAGAGAGAGAGAGATCGGGCGCGCGGAGGGGGAAAAAGCAGGAGGAAAAGAAAAAAAAGAAAGAAGAAAAAAGAAAGAAAAGAAAAAGAAGAGGGAAAAAAAGGAAGATCCAGTCTTCCAATCTGGGTCCCGAAAAAAAAACCAACGAAGATGAATTTAAAACCGAAAGCTAATTAAAATAATTCAAACGCAGTGAAATAATTTAAATGCAACAATAAAAATTTAAAACTCAAAAATAAATCAATTTAAATTAAAGATCATTTTAAAAGCCAAAACAATAAATAAAATCTAGAAAGCACATAAAATAATTTTCACATCATAAATTATTATGAAACAATATTTAAAAACTCCCAAAATTTAAAAATAAAATAAATAATCACAAAATAAATTAAATAAATCCTCCATTAAAATACACTAAAATCTGGGATGTTACAGCTTATGCTTTGTCACCCTAATTTTCAAGAATTGAGTACTAGCCCGAATTAGTCTTGATTTTCATCTTCCAACCATTCGGATTTTGGTTTTGCCTCAAGGTAGCCCTTGATTCATCCATCCAACACGACCGTAAACACTTTAGCGCGAGTGAGGCTTCCATCACCACCCCCAGGACGTCAAACTACTTCCCAGCTGCCACAGAAACTGCCAACCAGTACCACCCTCCACCCCTGTCGATTTTCAAAAAGCCAGTTGCTGCCAGTCACCCTCTATAACCAAATCCACAGTCATGAGATCAACCTCCTCTCTCGGTAAGCTTTTCTCCATCGCCCACATGTGACATTCTCGGTTTTTCTTCATTCCTCCAAAGGAGACCTTGTTTCTTAAAAGAAAAAAAAAATTGCCATTTTGATCACTCAACTTATTCTTCATTTTGACACCTCATATATATTTTTTTTAATTTATTTAATAATTAAGAAAATAACTATTAGTGTATTGATATTTTTTTTTAAAAATATTTTAAAAAATAAAGACTAATTTAACCTAGTGGTCACCTAGCGGCCTAAGGCCTTTAAGGCCAACTTTTTTTTTTAGCGGTGCTGCTCATAGGTAGGGGTAGTATTTATAAATAGAAAAAATTTAGTTGTAAGTGATTATGAGCATTAATACGCGCACACATTCAATATGCTTAGTCAAAAAGTAGACTTTTTTAAAAATAGTACTAATTTAAATTTAAAATATGAAGGCAACAATATTAGTACGCAAATCGTACACAAATTTACTTATACATAATACAGCTCTTACAAATATTGCCACCAAAAGTTACCGTGTAACCTCCTGTAAAGGCCTTAAACTTTTTATGTTGTGTCAAAATTACCCCTCCAGCCATGCACGTCGCAACTTACTTTTAATTGTTCTTTTTGAGTGCACGCATCTCTCTATTTTCTTCATATTCTTTGAACTTCCGGATTGTATTTTTCAAACTAGATATGGGTTTTAGCCCTTGTGCCTTCCTATTTTTTAAGGAGTTGCTTTCATATTGTTTTAAATTGAACTTATTTTATTGCAGCAACTGTTTTAGTGATTTTATTGAATTGGTTATATTTTAAAAAAAAAATTACTTTTACGTGGGCTTTATCAACTTAAATAAATAAATTATTTGTACGTAGACTTATTTTTATAGAAAGTATTTAAGGGATTTTAAAGCATATTTTTAAAGTATCCTTTTTAAACTATCTTTGAGCCTATTATTTAGTTAATATTCCAATAGATTTTTAACTAGATTTTTATAAAATTATTAAGTTATATTTTCAACTAGAAGTTAAAGAATATGTTATGAGTTTTGAATAATATTATTATGTATTAATCTTAATGTAATTAAATTATCTCTATATGTGATTTTAAGTATTTAGAATGCTACGACACGTCTTTCTAGAAAAGTTAATGACGATTAGTGCCTCGTATAGGTCATGAGCTACGACGTGAGATTGCGGAAGCAATGCTAATAGGTAATTAGTATGATCATATAATTGCATGTGTACTATAAATGTTCTAATTGTATATGAAAAATGTGATGTTGTCTACGTTACGTCACAAGCTAAGTCAAGATTAGATCCCTTCCATGATCTTCAATGAATATAATAATATGCATGTAAGTGAGCGTATGTTATGTTACTATGGATTGCAATTTGATGGATGATATATAATGAAAATCACATGTATGCCATGCAATATAATGTCATGAAGTATTTAGATTATATAAGCCATGTAATGTTCATATAGTTCTCAGACCACGTAAGCCATTAAATGTTCATGTAGTAATTTAAGTCAAGTACGCCATGTAATAAAATAGCCAGATCATGTATGCCATAAAATGTCAAAAATGTTTAGATAATGCTATGTCATGTACGAGAAATGTCATGTTATGCTATGCCATGTTAGAAAAGTTCATAAAGCCTAATAAATTCTCATGCATTAAGAAAGAAAAGAAGTTTTAAGGTGACATGGACCTAAGCGTGTTCACTGGTTCTATTTTAAATTACCTCCCAAGTGTAGAAGGTGACTTGCTTGTGTATAATGAGAGCACAAGGTTGATTTCATAGGGATTAAGATAAATTTAGTGTTATGCAAATGTTTATTGGAATAACAGGAGATAAGAATGTAATATATGAGGAGGGCAAAGATCTTTCAGTCACTGATTAGCTTTGTAAGTCAGACTAAATCAGGACACTCAAGGGTTTTAGAAATAGTTTTTGCTTCTTTTCTGAGAAGCCTAGATGCGAATGAGATGGATTTGGATACACACTAAAATTTATAAAACAAACAACTAAAGAACCTGAACTCTCTGTATTGATAAAGAAAAAAACAAGTTTAAAACTCAAGACCAATGTTCTGAAAAGAAAACTTTTAGAAAAACAAGGTACCTAGGCTTTGGGTTTCCTTTACATAGAGGGATTTTAGGGGAGTTTTACATTCCTCACTTACTGTCAAATACTTCTCCATTCATGATAAAAGCATTTGGATGATATATATGATTAAAGCACTAACAGAACATTTACTGAATAATCTTAACAAAATTTCACATCAAACTGACAATCAACATACGAATCAGGTTTAGGGTCTGTATCCCTTAAGCATTCATGGTGCCTTCAATCAACGATGGATCATAGAAGATGCAGAGAAACCCTAATCCCAATGTCCATAAGAATGACAAAAATTTATGGAGAATACAAGTTAAAACCGAGAAGAATCAAAACTCCTAAGTAAAATCCAACTGCCGAAAGGTTCCCCTTGACCTAGGTCACGGAATTACTCTTCCATCAAGTATGAAAATAAACTATTAACCAAATAAAAATACTGATTCATCATGCAGAGAAAGGAAAAAACAAAACCCCTAGAATTAGAAGCCGAAAGTTCAGAGTGATTTTTGGACTTTGCCAAAATCCCAACGTCTCCTTCTCGCACCCCTCTACGTCCCTTTTAAGCACCCCCTCCTCATCCTCTCCAGTGCTCTTGCTGGTTTCTTTCTCCAGTTTGTTGCTCTCTCCAATTCCATGTGATTCTACGGTGCAAAGCCTGAGATGCAAAGCAGCAAGGGGGTTACGGGTTTGAGAGGATTTTCTCTAAGTGTCAAGTGAGTGTGTGAGGTAGGTGTAGATTGTGATTCTGCACATGAATTTTCCATTTTGACCTTGTGGTGCCTTTGTTGTAAACTTATTGTGTAAATAAGCATATGTACTCATTTTTTTAGAACAAAACCCTTAATTTTCATGCTTATTTTTCATATTATTTCCACTTAATCATTCACCACAAGTTATGCTAAGATGGTGCCATGAACTTAAGCATGGCTAACCACAAGTTAAGTGATACACGAACTCTGGCGTGTTTCATTCCATATTATGACAAGTTATGCAAGTTAAGTAAAATACGAACTCAAGTGTGTTTCACTCCATGTTATGACCAGTTATGCAAGTTAGGTGAAACATAAACTCAAGCGTGTTTTGCTTCAAGTAAGACATGATATGCAAGATAAGTGAAACACGGACTCAAGCGTGTTTCACTCCATGATATGAAAATATATGCAAGTTAAGTGAAACATGAGCGTGTTTCACCTTATGATAAAGACAAGATAAATAAGTTATTTATGCATTCACGTTACATGTTTGCCATGATTATATATGTTTCTGCTCATGTTAATGATGAATAGATATGCTATGTGAAGTTATGATGATGTATGTATGTTATGAAGAGTTTTTCAAAAATCAAGTCTATGCTAGGCTAAGATATATTCTATGGTATGATATACTATTTACTGAGTATTCGACTCATTTTTTGTTATTACTCTATTTTCTTCTATGTTTATCTGTCATAGATGGAGATTGTGATGATGTAGAGCTCGATGGCCAGGATGTAGATATAGTACAAAGGCTTAGAAAGGAATAAGTGTTATTAAATAAGAACTAGTTTCCTTTTATGTTATTTGAATAAAAGTCACACATAGGACTACTATATATTTTTACTTTACATTTTCAGTTTGATATTTCAAAAACAGTTATGCTCAGTTTAGTTGATGTTTCAATACATGAGGTATTTCAGGATATGAATCTCTTTACCGGGCACTATGCTATGAATGTTAGTAATATCTATATTCTACAGGAAGGGAATGTTACAACAATGCAAGAGGAATGAATATGTCAGTCATGTGTATGTATAGATTAGCATGGAGATAAGAGAAACTAATATTGGATGTATTTTCTTCTGTCTTTTGACAGGACTGTAACGACCCCGCCCTGCGAAGGGCGGAATCGCCACGTACATAAATATTCTTAGTATAGTTTTCTTTCATTTCTTTCTTCTTCCTCATCAACAGGGAAGACACTAAGCGTCTGCCTCTCTCTCTGCAATAATGCCTGGCTCCCCAACCTTTTCGTCAAATCCTGAACGTTTAAAACATTTAAAACAAAAGTAAATCTAATACTCAGTAAGTAGTACACCATGCAGTGAACATACTAGGCATCTATTCTTTTCCTTTTGAAAACATGCATACATAAACAGTTGCTAACATTTCATGCATAAACATTCTTAGAAATAACTAGGCTTTCATGCATAAACATCTTTCATACTTTTCCTCATTTCATGCATAACTTGCTTTTCATGCATTACATATTTTCATACTTTTTATCTTTTACTTTCATAGGCCATTGCACACTGTTACGCCCTGAGTGCTAGGGTTAGCGGTCTTTTAAACCTATGGATTTGCCCATGGCCACTGGTTGGAATTCCATTCCGTTAGGGTGCAGCACTGGGTGCACTACCAGATACTACTACCCGGCATTGCAATCTGCCCATTCATTCATGGGTATCCATTTCCATTCATGTGGCCGTTATGTGTTTTCATACATTGAAACTTTCGTTTCCTTGCAGTCTTTTCGTTCTTTCATTCATTTTAGTCATTTTCATTTAAATGTTCACTCATAGGAAAGGAACGTCATTTAAAATCATGAACTTAAACATCATTGAGAGAGGCATAAGCTTAAACATCATTGAAAGGCATGAGCTTAAACATTATCTTTCAAGACATCCTTTAAAATGTTAGTTCTCATTGAAAAGCATGAACTTAAACGCCATTTAAAAATATAAGCTTAAACATTATTTAAAAAGTAGAAGCTTAATCATCATTTAAAAGCATGAACTTAACATCGTTTAAAAGCATTAGTTTAAATATCGTTTAAAGCATTAGTTTAAATACCATTAAAACACGAGTTTAAACATCATTCAATTTAAAAGCACGAGCTTAAACATCATAAAAAAAAACATATGCTTAAACATCACTTTTCAAGACTTCCTTTAAAATGCCAGTTCATGGCATTCTTTAAAACGATAGTTCTCAGGGACATTTAAAGCATCAGTTCATAAGGGCATTTTAAAACTCACTTAAAGCAGCACTTGAAGCATAAAACATGAGGCGTTTCTTTCCTTTCCTTTCCTTTACATTTAAACATTTTCATCATCTTTCTTAGTTCAATGCATATGTATTTTCATGAGCAAAATGCATTTTTCATGCTATACTACATATAGGAATAATCATAAGTTTCTTGAGAGAACATGCATGGAAATCTCATGACTTAGAACCTACATGCATGCATTACCTTATACATGTACACACAATTATAATCGATAGGGTACTTAACAGGGGTTATCAAGGAAGGCCTTGTACATACTATATTTATTTACTCTTTCCATTAGAGAAACATTTACCATGAGAGATATATTCTTTCATAAAGAAAGCATGGTGTAAGAAGCATGGTCATAGCTACTTACCTGCGAGCTTTACTAACAAGTCTATTTGAACATGAAAGTAGACTCCTAGTCCTATCCAATAAAATGAGATAGACATATTAACATCCACCTTACTTTGAGCCTTACTAATCAATACGCTCACATGCTCACTTAAATTCCAACTTGGAATCAAACGTTTCCTTAACCCGTTCGTCTACCCACCAAGCATGGCACTAGGCCAAAACATTAAAATCTTCATTCCAAACATTTTAAAGAAACTTATGAAAATAAATAACATACTAGCTACCTCTTCTAAAGGCCAATGTTTTCTACATGAAGGATAGATGGAAAAATCATAGATTAAAATGCATAAATGGTAGGAATTATTTAAAAAGGGAAGAACAAGATGTTTGCTTCAGATCTGGAAATTTTCACCAAGAAAGGCATTGATAGTTTTGCAATATTATTTGGAAGGTAAATTCCAACAAAGGGCCAATGTTTGCAAAAGGGTTAATTTTTGTCACTTCTATTCAAGGTTTTTTCATGCTAAAATCCATCTTTAATTGAGCTAAGCAAAGCTTGAACAAAAGAATGGATTGGGCTTATTTAGGTTCCCACAAAAGCATAGCAGAAATTTTTTGGAAACCCTTGGACAGCCAATAGCCATATCACCTTCATGCTTTTAAACATCCCTCCCTTAACCAAGAATCTTAACCATATAATCAAACAATACTAGAGTTATAAAAACTTAGGGAAAGCGTCAAATTTTTCTGAAAATACAGCCCACAAACAATGGATAGAACACTCGGCAAAACTCAAGTTTCCCAAGGCCAGCTTTCTATTTCAATATAAGAAATTCCTAGTGGCTTACTTAGGCCATAAATTCAAAGGAAATATATTTTTAAAATTGTAACTTTAACTCCATCAATGTAACACATAAAGACATGGCTTTAACAAAATTAAATTATGGCTTGACTTGATAAAATATATGGAAACACTACCACAAGGTGCTTTGCAAAACACACGGCTGGAACCAAGGCAAAACATAACACTTAAAGATGAGGTTTTAACATAATTAAAACATGGCTTAGGCTTAATAAGCCACAAGAAGAAACTCAACAAGGTAGCATAAGATCACATTCGGCACCAACATGATATAACACATGGCTGAAATCAACAAGGTATAAACACGGCTGGATCAACCAGAAAACAGGGCATCGAACAACACACCCGAAACCACCATTCCTCTATTCGATTACCACAACTATTAGAGAGATCAAAAGAGGAATTAACTTAGAAGTTACTACACAAGAATCGGTTTGCACAGGAAATCCGAAACTCCAATTACATGGCATAAACTCACTTAGCAGTTCCATAATCACAAGAAGAATTAGAAGAACAGAGCACTACCTAGTTTAGCAAGCCACGAACGGAAGAGGAGAAGGAAAAATCGAAGATCCAAGCAACAATTTCATCCTCCTTGAAGGTGCTTCAGCCGAACTCTAAGCTTAAGAGAGAATAGAGAATCGGCTTGGAAAACAGGGGATGGAGTCATTCGGTGATAGAGAGAACTGAAAGGGTCTTTTTCTAGTGCATGAAAGGGGCTGCTCTTAGGGCTTGAAGGAATTTTCTTGGCTCATCTTGGGAGTTTGCAGTCGGCATGAATGGGAATGAGGAGAAGGTCTAAATGGCTTATGGGGGAGGTCGGTCAACAATGGAGATAAAGTGGGTCAAAGCTTCTCTTGGAAGCTAAAGGGATGGATGGTGGGGATTTAAGCATGGAAAGATACTTTTTCTCAGATGCTCATCCTTCAACTAAATAAAAGGGTAGGGGGCTTCAGAAAATAAATTATAAGACCTGAAAATATTCCCTTAAATTAATTTAATGACCCACATTAAAATAAAAGCACACATATCTTAAAATAAAATATTAAAATATTAAAATCATAAAAATCTTTATCTCAAAAATATTTGACTTAAGAAATTAAATTAAAAGAAATGACGTAAGAACCCACGTAGTAGGATGCGGGTATTACAAAGACAATCTATGATTAGTGAATTAAATAAACTTACACAGGTGACTGTACTCTGCAACTAACATTAGGTGACCCTGAAAATTTGTTGTAAGATATATCCTTGCAATACAAAGAAACATATCATCATTGTGTATAGAAAGATGTACAGCCAAATAAAATGAAAAAACTCAACTTAAAGGAGACTTACAACTTATTTGGGTTGTTCAATATCTCAGTAGGGACTTCCCCATTCAATGAGTTGTTGGTTAGAAACCTACATCCTCTCATTTCTTGCCAAGATAGCAGTCTTAGAGAAGTATAAACATGGAGACAATCTGAGAAACATTATAAAGACAACATTTGAAAGATTGACCAAAAATTTACCTTATTTGCTTTGTCAGCTTACATGTAATCTAGATCCAAGTTCACAAGTTGCTCTGGAATTGAACCACTTAAACGATTGAAGCTCAGGTCTCTACAAGAAAAGAAAAAATCATGAGCATACATTGTAGTTGGTATTACAATTTTGGATAGAAAAACCTGACAGGAAAAAAAAATTGGCATGCATTGTGTGACTTATATGCCATAGTCTCTATTCAAAAGTAAGTGCATAAATAGCATACTGCAGGAAATTAAACAGGATTTCAACCTGGACATAGAAAAAGAACTTCATAAGTAAAAACATCTTGAGAAGTATGCTCATTTTAAGCAACTTACAATTCTTTCAAAGCTTTCTACTCTCCATTATAATCTGGGATTGGACCAATGATTAAGCAATTTTTAAGCCACTAGAGGGCACAACACAAGAGTAACAAACCAGTTGGTTACAATAGGACTCATCGTTGTAGAAAACAAAGTGCATATATAGAACTTACAAATATTTCAATTTTTTCAAATTTTGCAAATCAGAGAATCCAATACTTGATCCTTGCAAATCGTATATCCTCCTGGAAAACATGACAGATCAGTAAAAATAATTGTACCATCTTCTACATTTCCCAATTCTAATCAATTTCTAGTAAAGGAACATGTACTCACAGTTGAGTTAAGTTTGTCAAACGGGATATGTTAGAAGGGATGGGGCCCTCCATGGACGTGCCTTGCATATCACTGCAAATAGATTCCTTAGATAATAAAAAAAGATAAAAAAAAAATCAAATTCATATATCAAAGAGGGAAAAGATGACAGATAAAAGGAATGAAGTACAATACAAACAGTCTGTCAAGTTCCGTCCAATTCCCAATAAAATTAGGTATTTACCCTGATATTCTGCTCCCATCTATCCTATTGTAGAGAGTAGCTTTAGTTTTAAGAACCTCTTAATTCTAATAGCTATATCTCCATATAATAATGTCAAATAGCATCACTTACAAATCCACCAAGTTCTTTAAGTTTCCAAAGGTTTTTGGTATTGTGCCGTTAAAGTTGTTTGCAGAAAGAAGGCTACAAGATATTGAAATATTCAGTCACTCATTTCCTTGGAGCGATATGGCAAAAAGTGTTGCTGCAATACGAAGTGTGGTGCCAATATTTAGCATGGATACGAAGTCTTAGCCCCACATACCTATGCAAAAGAAATGAGTCATAAGTATCAAAGGATTATAATTTTAAAGCCTAGTTCCAACTAGTACACACTTGATACTTGATAGAGGACTTGAAGCATTATATTTAAATGATTGTTTCCAAAAGGTATAAAAATAGAAAGAAGTGCAAGAAGTACATAACTAGAATGACTGCAAAGATGAAACAACATTGCATACAATAAAATACAAGGGAATTAAGGGAGCATGAAGATTTATTAGAAAAGCAAAAAACAAAAAATAGGGAGGATGAAGACTGCATTCTTACAGTCTTTTCAAGTTGCTCAATTTTTCGAGGCTTTCCAGAAGAGGTCCGTTGAGCTGATTATCTTCCAAGACCCTGTAAAACAAAATGCAACATAAATTGTATTCCAAGTTGTACTTCATTAATCTTCTCTCAATTCGACACAAAAATTTAATTCAGGACTTACAGCTACTCAAGTGAAGTAATGTCACCAATTTCCTTTGGAATTGTACCATTTAGCCGATTTCCCAGAAGAGACCTGCAGAGTACCAATTACCGTTACAAAATGACCAACCCATTGACCGTTGGCCAATAAAAGATATGCTTTCATAGATACAAAATGCAAATAATTACTCATAGATTGACAAGAGGGAGCTGAGCAAAACTCGGAGGAATTGATCCATTGATATAATTGCGAGTGAGTTCACTGTTTAATGGAAGAAACTTCACTACTTAGTACTCTTTCTCAACTTCAAATCATTGGAAAAATAGGATCCCAATATTCCATGAAATTTGGTCAAAATCTAATGAAATATTAATGGACTTCATATATTCTAGAATAAAAAAGTGGTCTTCGTTGATAATGCAATTTTAATGGACCTATTTACTAAGCTAGTTTTCAAATATCCTCCATAAATGCAATTTTTCTATTGTCATAGCCCTCATCGGTAGCTTGCCTGGTATATCGCATCACCATTTACCATATTTATAACCATCTATCTCTTTTACAAGAAATAATGCTATTGTCTTTTAAAAGTTCTAAGAAAAACCAATTTAGATCCTATGTCAAATTTCATAGTCTTTGGAATGCAATGGCCTATCCTCGAATGCACCGAGAACCCATCCTAAGTCTCCATGATCAAAGATTCTAAAATGGCAAAATAGTAAATTACTCGTGATGCGATGAGAGCTTTGTTGAACAAGAAGTGTTGCTTGGGAAAGTCCAAAAGAAAATCGCAAGGTGGAAGATGAAATTGCTTTTTGCTAGTGGTCGATTGATTCTTTTGCGTCATGTTTTGTCTAGCATGACTAAGCATCTTCTGGTTGTTCTTCATTTGCCTAATGCGGTGCTTACGGCTTTGAATAGGATTCTTGAGTTCCTTCTTTTGGAGTGATTTTGATGGTAAAGATAACTGAAAGTGGGTTGCGTGGAAACATATTTGTACCCCTACTGAGGAAGAAGGCTTGGGTATTCACTATTTTGGGGATATTCAGAAGGCTTTACACATGAGATTTGATTGGTGTCTCACAGTCATTATGGACAGATTTTTTTTAGAGGCAAGTATGTTCAAGGTAGTCATTTATCTCTTTTGAATCCTAATAAAGGTACTAGGTTTTGAAAATCGATTGTCCGTAGTATTCCGGAGGTTCTGAACAATTCCAAATGGATGGTGCGAGAGGAAAATATCTCCTTCTGGTACGATAATTGTGGTCCTATTAGTGGACATTACCAGGTTCTTGAGAAACCTTTGCTGAAAATTAAAGAGTGTCGGATTGATAATGAATGGGATATCCCTCTCTTGGAAAGACTAGTGGGTCAACAAAAAGCTCTCGAGTTGTATTAGTTTTTGGTTAGGTGGAAGGATGGGCATGATGTGCTTATTTGGCTGAAGGATATCAATGGTAAAGTTTCTACAATAGTGCCTGGGATTATATTTGTGTTAGAGCGCCTTCTTTACCTTGGGCTCATTGGATTTAGCATACCAATCTTCCTATGAAAATTTCTATCATTATGTGGAAAGCTTCTCATAATTGTTTGAATGTTGATGATAGGATCAAAAATATTGGCATACCTATGGTTTCTAAATGCAATTGTTGTGCCAGGGGTCATATGGAGGATTTAAACCACGTGCTTTGAACAGGTGATTTTGCTAGACAAATTTAGCATCTGGTTGCGACTCAATTAGGTGTTCATATGGGTGTTTTCCAAACACTGCAGAAGCAAACTAATTTATGGTTCCATCATGCTGGTAAATCTTCTCAATTACAGATTATTTTTTGTCTTCTCCCATCTATTGTCCCTTGTATGCTTTGGGATAGGCGTTGTAAGACCCAGTTTGAGGATAAGGTGGATTCAGTTCAGTCGATTTGGCATGTTATTAAGTTGTGGATTCGTAGGATTATTTCTTTGGTCATGAAAGTTTCCACAAACTCTTTCCATGATGTTGCTATTTTACATAGATTGGAAGTTTTGGTTTTATTCCCTAAACCCAGGCAAGTTTGTGTGGTTAGGTGGATTCAGCCTCCTCAAAGTTGGATGAAGCTGAACTCTGATGGTAGTAGTTTAGGGAGTCCTGGGTCGGCTGGTGCTGGAGGGATGATTCGTGACAATTGTGGTAGGTTGCATGCAACTTATTCCGTGTTGTTAAGTGAGGGGTCTAATAATTTTGCTGAATTAAGAAGCTTGTTGGAAAGGGTTTGAAGGTGCTATTAGCTTGGTTTTGGTAGGTTTAAGATTGAGGCAGACTCTCAACTTCTTGTTAAATGGATAATAAAGGAAAACTATAATATTTGGTACTTAGGGGATTTCTGGAAAGAGTTGTAGGGTTTTTTGGGTTGCATGGAGTATCGTTTGACTCATGTTTCTCATGAGGGTAATGTCGTAGCGGACTTTCTTGCCAAGCGGGAAGCTGGGGGTTTAAACATGGATTGGATTAGTAATAGTGACAACCTAACGGGTCAACTCAACAATCTTCTTCATATTGATATAATTGGTCTACCCTATTTGCGGCTCAAGTAGGTTTTCATTGGTAAGTTCTATTTGCTTTATTTGAGTTGATCTTATTTGCTTGTGTGCTCTTTTTGCAGGTGCTTGTTGTTTCATCTTTTTTACCTTTGTCTTGATCCTTTAATTTTTCTTTGAACATTATTGATATTTCATATTGTGGTTGGGTTTGTTTGGTTTTTTGATGCCTGAGTTTTGGTTTTTGAGTATCTGTAATCCCCAGGTATTTTAAGGGGAGTCATATGACTCCAATGTGACATTCTACCCATTAAACTTGAAGTATTATGTTTATGGATCGGTAATCCTTTTAAAAGTAATCTTTCATTATGAACTGTTGTAATTTTTTAGTTTCATTTCTTTTCTTACATATAAAGATATCAACCGATTCAAGTCCCCATCCAAAGGTACTATTTCAATCTTTATATTGTTTCTTCAAATAAACCACCCTACAAACCATTTTGAATTTCTACACTATAAAACAAGTTGTCAAAAAGAATCAGTGGTAAGGAAGTCTAGGAGGGTTAAGGCCCAACCTCAAAAATTGAATTTATGATTGATAAGATCATAGTGTGGAATATTTGTGGTATTGAAACATCACGGAGGAGATTGAGGAAGTTAGTAAGGAAGTTTGAAATGTCTATATTAGTGATTTCAGAACCGTTTCAAGCTGTTGACAGTTTGTAAAAGTGGGCAAATACTTTAAATTTTCCTATGACTTGCTCGAATATGAATGTAGGAGGCAAAATATGGGTTTGTTGGAAGGAAGAGATTGATTTTGAATTGGTTAGTGCCTCTAACCAATCAATTACAGGTGTTTTTTCAGGAGGTGATAAGTCGATTTTGGCAACTTTTGTTTATACAAAATGTAACCATATAGATCAACGAGCTTTATGGGAACATTTGGGGAGAGTCTCTAGTGTGGGCTTGCCTTGGGTGGTTCTAGGGGATTTCAATATTATTCGATCGAATGAGGAGAGGAAGGGTGGTAGGCTGAGATCTGTTTTGGCTATGGAGGATTTTAACTCTTGTATTGATAGGTGTGGACTTTTGAATTTAAGGATGGAAGGGAGACAACTTTAGAGCAACCATAGCCAAACTATAGTTTAAGAGTTAAACTACAGAGTAGCCACTATAGCAATGCACACAATGCACACACTACGTGGCTTCTGTTTTTTTTATTTTTTATTTTTAACAAGCATTTTGATTCGAAGGACTGATTTTTCTTCCTCATTTGAATTTGCCAATCCCAGATCCACTTGAGAGAGAGAGAGAGAGAGACACTACAACATAAAAGACATTTTGGGACAATTTTATTTTGGAACAAAATGAAAATCGTCCCAAAAAGTGAGATTTATTTAATTTTTCATCCCAAAAAGATGACAGAAGATGTATATCATTCGAACGCGTTCGAATGGTATAGTTAGGGATGAAATATTATGTTCCTAATAATGAAACCGTTCGAACAGTGATGCTTCATCATTCGAACGGCTAAATTTAAGCGTTTGGATGGAAATTTTAGCGCGTTAAGTAACATTTTTATAGTGGGAAATTGCTATATCGTTCGAACGTACATTTTTACCGTTCAAACGATAATCATCACTATTCATACGTAATTGGTAGGGTTCAAACGGTGAGCATATGTTTTTTTTTAAAGAGAATTATATTTATATTAACTAGTAATTATAAAATATTTATCAATTAAATAATAGGAATAATATAAATCAATAATTAGTTCAGGAAATATAAAATAAGACCAATTCATAATTAAAGACTGAATTTGCAAAACACTAAATATTTTCCATTATAAAAAATAAATAAATAAATAACATATAGAAAATACTAAGACCCCATGTCTTTGTACACTTCCTCGACTGCAAAGCTTTCCTCTATCTGTATCAGTCAAGTACTAATGGTGACTTGAGTCGCAGACATGGCATCAAGTTCCATATGTAACTCAAAGATGCTACCAATGATCTCAATACGAAACTCAGACACAGCAAAACGGACCTCCATATGCACTGCATCGATCAGCACTGATGTCTGTCCGCTAATCGCTGCATGCACGATCTCGGCCATGTCATCATGAGTAGCGCTGTGTACTGATGCCTCGACCTGTACTCCATGTTCTCCCCATTGTGCATCTCTCTGAGGATCAATCGGGTCTGGATGTTATCCGCAAAGACGCAATCTCGAGTGTCCTGTGCTGTGTGAGAGGGTGGTGCTGTTGATCGGTCCCATTGGTTGCGTTTACGCTCGTCAACATCAGGCACAACACCGAAAAATAATAGAAATCTGGTGATCAGGATCCCGAATGGGAGTATATCTGTCGAAATGTACGGGACTCTAATCGAATCCTATTGAATATATACCCCACCAGGTCGATAGGAATGCCACGAGAGACCTGTATCATAAATTTTGTCCGATCAAGGCCAACCTATGTCTTGTGCTGCCGAGAGTTAATATTGTTGGCGATTATCAAATTCAGGATCTTGAAGAATGAATATAAATCTGCCAGCTTGATGCTCATCGTCCCTTCATACAAGGGAGTATCTGGACCAACAACCAAATCCCTCACTTCATGATCGGCAAGGGCATCGACCTCATCTGTATAAACTGGTGCCTCCTCCTCAGCTGTCTTTGCCTCAGCTGAAGGATCAGACTCTCTAAGCACCACGTTCGGATATGCATCTGGCAGCCTAGGAATACCGAGATGCTCAGTGAGTCTGTCCCGTGAAAAAACAACTGAAACTTCTCGAACAGAGATGCTATATGCCCCTCCATCATCTGGGCTGGCACCATTGAGCTCTCTATAGAACTCAGAAACAATATCAATATAGGAGACAATCTCCCATGATTCCTCCGACTCATCTAAGATAGGTCCCCAACCACAATCACTGAAGACTGATGGCAGGGAATGACCCTCCCAGACAAGACTCTGGAAGTCAGAAAGCTTCACCTGTCGCTCTAGTGAAATAGTCTTCTCCCTGGCTGGACTGATACTAGTCTCTACTGGATTGCGTCGCTGATACAGAGAAAGAGTAAAGTAATGCAAGGAATGGATTCCCTAATATTACTCTTGTTAATATTCTTAACTAAAATAAATGTTTTTTTAAAACAAATTCCATTATTGCAAATATGTTCATTAGATAATTTATAATTTATATTTAATTTTGCTCCATTAGCTTGGGATAATATTTCTTTTATTTTTTTAAAATATTTAGAAGGTATTAATCCTTCTTGTATATAGTTTAAGTCTGCTCATGTATCTAATAAAGTAATTGTAGCAAAAGAAATTCTTGATTACTTGAAACCGTTATTTCAGTATACCATGTTTGAAAATTTATCTTATCGAGGATATTCATGAAGTTGTATGTTTCATCTTTAATAATTATTGTTGAACAATCTCCTTATACTTTATTATGAGAATCTACATTTTTATCTATTTTTAACAATATAATTCCTTGTAGTAATTGTTCCTTTGAAACTTCCAATTTAAGATTCGATGCTTTTAAATATATAACCTCTTGTTTTATTTCATTAATTTCTTGTTGTAGGTCTTGTAATGTGATTCTTTACTTTTTTGTTTTAAATATTCCTACTATCTCTGAGAAATTATAACGTGTTAAAGAGGTTACTGAAATGGTTTGATTATTAAAAGTATATTTTAGTTTTTCTAAATAATCTTTCCTTTCCTGTAGATCTTTAATTTTGTCTATTAATTCTAATTTAATATCATCTTGTTTTGAAAGTACATTAATGGTTTTATTACAAAAACCACTATTTTTATCTAAACAATTGCGGACCTGTATCTCATCTTCTTCATATTCACTTTCAGAAGATTGTTCTAAAAGACTTGATTCTTTTAATTGATAAATTTCTTCTTCTTCAGATGAACTTTCCTCTTCTTCACTTGAATGTATTATAAAAATATTTAATAATTTTTCTTTTAATGTCTGAGATACGTCTAATTCATTAATCTATTGTTTAACCTTACAATTTGACTTATAATGCCCAACTTTTCCATATTTATAACAAACAATTTATTTTTTCTTTTTATTAGTCTTTCTTGAAGTTTTTATTGGTTTGTTATATACCTGTTTATCTTTGTTCTTTTATAAGGTTTTTTATATTTTCATTTTTTGCAAGAATAATTCTTATAAACTCTTTTTTCTTTTTTGTGTCTTCTTGAATGGGCTAATAATAGAGTATAACCAAATTGTTCACAAAATGTACTTAGTTCTTTTTCAGCAAATTTTTTTTTCTTTATCTATCTACTTTTTTAATCTTAAATCAGTACACATGGTTAAACCAGTTCTATTAAAAGTAGTTATTATATCACCATATGTAAGACTATGAAAATCAATAATACCATCTGATTTTACTAATGATTCTAGCACCTTTTGAATGAAATAATATGGAAGTTCGGCTATGAACTTTTCCTTCCAGTATGGTTGCTGGCTATTATTTCTGATCATAACTTAGTTAGAAATACATCTTTATACCAATAGAAATCAGATAATTGAGGACATTTTAAATTAATCAATAAGTCACTAGTCCTTTCTTTAAATTGGACAGGATCACTAACAAAGTGTTTGGTTAATACATATATTAAAGTATTTACAACATCTTCTAATGGTAATTCATTTTCTGTTTTAATTACTTGTAAAATTTCATCAAGTTTATATGCTGTTAATATTTGTGTTTTTTGTTCATTTGAAAGATAGTGATCCCACCAACTTTTTAATTTGCCAGTAAAACCTGTAACAATAATATGTGCTACTTGGTGATCAGTTTTTCTATTACTTTTATAAACTTTAGCCACCATAATCATTTCTTGGAAATTGTTTAATATTTCATACTCAGATAATCCATCTATATTTCATTCATATAATACATCTGATGAAAATGCAGATCTTACTATATGTTCTCTTTCTTAGAATTGCATCTCTAGAGGGGTAGGCCTTGGATATCAATTACGGGTAATAGAAACATAATGTTTAGAATCTCTAGCTGAAAAGCTATTAACTTGATCTCCTCTTATCTTATTTATTTGTAAGTCTAAATTTTTAAATTGGTTTTCAATATTGCTTATTTCAGAGTCAGATAATTCAGGAGAATATGTTTTACTTAATACATTAATATGTGATTGTTCTGAGGTAGATGCAGTATTACTAATTGTTAATTTTTCTAATTTGTTAGAGATTTGTTCTAATAATTCATTTTTGTTTTTAGAAAAAACAGTTTTTAAATGAGATGGAATCTCATGAGGGACAAATAAGGGGGTTTCTTTAGCTTCTTTAATAGTAGGTTTAATAGGAGATTTTTGGGCTTCAATTCTTTCTAATTGTTTACTCATGGTTTTTATATATAAATTAGTGTAATTATTTTGTTAGATTATATTATCAGTGTTTTTAACCTCTACTGTATTATTATATTTTTTATTGGTGAGGCTAGTATTTGGATATTTCTTTGATTGAATTTTATGGCTTCAAAAGGAGGACATTCTTCATAAACAATTTGATTGTTTTCTTCTTTAATCCTTTGATTAGTAGTCCTGTTTATAATTGATAATTGGTTTGATTTATAAATTTCGAACCATGTAAAGAAATGTATATTAATTTGTATTCCTTCCAAATACTGGTAATATTTTTCTTGAATATAATCCCTTTCTATTTTTGTAAAAGTTGAGAAAAATACTAATCTTTTATGACTATTTTCTTCTTTCATATAATCTTATTTGAGATATTCTTTGTTAATTTTAAATTCTTCTTTACTCAGGATATATATTTGGGCATCATTTCCAATCGCTTGTGAATATGTTGGAGAATAAGATTCATTTTCAAGATTATGATAGGTGGATGCCCTATCTGAATGACTAGCAGGATGACTAATAGTATATATTGGTGTATCAATAATATTTTCGGGAATAATTTCCCGAATCTGTGTATCTAGACTCTGGGATCTGTTGTCCAAATTTTGAGATTTTGATGTAAGAAAATATCTAGGTGTAAGATAACTAGAAGGTGCTGGAAAAGAATGATGTGAAAAAGATCTTCTAAAAGGTTGAAAAGCTATTTGGATTGTTCCGTTCGGTTTTTTATCTATATATTCAAGATCTTCTTTAGAATTATTTTCTATCCTAGGTAGTGGAGTAATGTTTTCTAATTGCCATTCATTAGGGAGAGTAATTTGATTCCAATTAATTTTTCTAGGAATTTGTACACTAGAATTTTGTGTACTAGATTGTAATAATAATGTGTAGCTTTTTGGACTGGTAATAAGAGCTTGTGGGTCTAGTATTGTTTTCATTAATTTATAATTGATTCTATATACTACGGTTAAAGGATGTGACCCTTTCATCATGTTATAACCATTTGTTTTAATATTTAATGTTAAAGAATGTAATATATTAGTATCAAATAATGAAAGAGAATAATTTGGATAACAATTAAAATAAACTGGACCTTGGAACAAACTTGATTCTACCATTCCAAGTATGAATCATGAAAATTATAGTGTCTTCCATTTCTTAGACAGAGTAATACTGAGATGTTTAATCCATTTCTAGTGAGTGATTTTATAGCAACTTCTACTAATCCAATATATATGAAAGAGTATTTTTGTTCTTTGTGATGTTTGATAGCTTCTCTTGTTAATAATTGTAATGATTCATAATCATTATTTAAGCTAATAGTTTTTTCTACGGTTTTGATTGTATAATTAGTAAGAAAAGATAATTTAGAAGAAAAAGTAGAATATTTATATATTTGATTTTTTAGAACATTAGGAATCGTCCAATCTTGTAAATTTCTTTCTATATCTATTATATTATAATCTTCTTGGTTAATATTATCAGGTTCTATGGGGATACTAGTAGTGGATTCATTAGGTTTAAATAAAGAGTTCATTGAGACAGAATAAAGATTTCTTATTTTCAAAGAGAAATGAGTAGATTAAGAGCTTGAGGGAACACCACCAGGACCACCCTTTAGCATGAATAGGCTGACCAACGGATTTTCATGGCCTACCAACACAACTCTCCCAGTATACTTCATTTTCTTTTTGTATGGGTTATCTTTATAAAAATCTGTATCAATGATTTTTTACTCTTTTTTTTTTTTTTAATAATGCAAGGATACTCAAATGATAGTTTATACTTTTAACTTCGTTTATTAAGAATATGCGATGATTTTTCCAATGTTCTAATAACTCTATTCTTCTCCGATATAGACCATAATTAGTTATCGTTGATTCTTTATCTTGTTTTATTAATGAAAGTTTTTCCTTAAGATCTTTCATATCATTTATTAACATTTGTAATTCAAGTCTTAGACTGTAATCCGTACACTTTAAATCATATAGATCTCGATAACCAATACTAGGAGCAAAATAATATTCCATAAAATTAAATGTAAAATAAAATGACAGTAAAATATCAATAACAGTATATAAAATAACAATAACAATATAATCGCCAATGACTCTAATACCAAAGACGTGAATCCCAGGTAATAATAGTATATATATTTAGTAATAATATCTTAACAGTAATGATAGGCTGTATAACCAGCCATATGCAAGAGAATAATTAAAGCAGGTGGTATAACCGACCATATGCATGATAAAACAACTAAGATAAAAGAGATATACAAAATCAACTTCATTAAAAACAAAATACTCACAAAGAGACTAATTCTCAGAAGAGTTGAAGACAAAAAACATGAAGAAAGAAAGGAAAGTTGGTTTACAAAAGGTTGGCTTGGGAAAGTTGGGAGGACTGGAGATTTGGACAAGAGGGAAAAGGCTTGAAATGAGGGATTTCTGAATGCCTTCCCTTCTTTACAAACTCCATTATATAGATATTAGAATAGTGCAAAACAGTAACTCTAATAATACATAAATAGTACCAACACGTGAAAATGTATAAGCAGTAACTCAAACAGTAACTCTAATAATACATGAACAGTACCAACTCGTGAATAATATGTACAAAGTCATTCATCTTTTTCTTGAATAATAATTTCGAGCAGCGACAATAATCTGACTAGAACAGTGTAGTAAATAATCTGAGGCGAAGTTCTTTGTCTTTATTCTTCTGAGGAGATAATATCTCTGGCTGACTACTTTAATCTGTCATGTTGACTAATTGAAAAGTAATAATCTTTTGGGATCACATAATCTAAGGGTCATAATTTTTCAATTCCAATTCAAACAGATCTTCAGAATCCATAAGAAGTACTGGATGATAAGACGAGTAATCTTGAGAAGGAGAAGCGGCTGAGTGAGAAGCCTGTTGAGAAGGAGAGGCCTGATGGGCTGTAGGTTGCTGTAATGGAGATAATCTGGCCAGATGTTGTGTGTCTTCTTCATCATCGCTGTCTGAAACTTGTGACATTGCTTTGGCTAATTTGTTCAAATATTTCTTACTAGTAATGGATGCTAATTGTGCCTGAAATCTACTTTGTTGGACTAGGACTTATGGAGCTTTGGTAATTTTTGAAAACATTTTTAGGACATGATCATAATTGTATTTTTCCCACCATTTGATAGAAACTAGATAGGCCAAAAACATAATGGTTTTGATAGAGGGATGAGGTTTGATAACATATTTCCATTTCATAATCCAATTTAATTTTGTTTTGAGAAAGAAAATAAGAAATGGTGAACAATAGTTTAATGCTGGTGGACTGTCATTTTGTGAAGTAAAAATCCGAAGACTTTCTTGGAGGGGGAGAGGAAAGAGAAGAGGTTCAGGTCCATAATGGTCCCACCAAAGGAGAAGACTTTCTTGTAATTTGTCAAAATGAATTAACCATCAATGGCACAAATTTTTATTTTTTTTAAAAAATATTTTTGTCCATGCCTGCTGATAATCATAATAATCATAATATGGTGAATCATAGGGCTGAGAAAACTTTCTTGTCAAATAGGATTTTTTTTTCCATTGTTCCAAAGTGAGAACCTGTTTAATGGTGACTTTATGGAAAGTAATAATTGGAGATGCAGGTGGAGATGGTTGAGTTTGAAGGGAACAAGGGATCTCAAAGAGAATGATTGAGTCGGAGTCTCCTAATATGAATTCATAAAAATTTTGGGTCTTTTTAATGTTTTGTGAGATATAATGCCAATCTGGTAAAACAAAAGCATCAAGTAATTTTTTAGGGTTAAACATGTGTTGAATTTCAAGCTCGATGAGAAAGACAGGGTGCTAGTGAGATTTAATGTTACTAGGAGATGTAGAAGATTGGGATAATAATGGAGGGCTAATAATTTGAGAAGAAGAAAAAGAATGGGAAACAACTTTGGAGTATGTCGGTAATTTTGGAGAAGATAATGGCAAGAATGGATTGTAAGAAAGTCTAATATTTTGTGGTAATGACCCCAGTACCGTATATAGTCTTGGAGTTGTAAAAGGACAAGGTGAAGGATAGGGGGAGATGGTGGCAATACATAAGAATATTTAGTCTTTACTTTTGACTTTGAAAAAGACATGATTTTTCCTGTAAAAATTCTTGGGAAAAAAAATCAGGAAGAGAATTAGATTCTCCTTTAATATGTTCAATTTCAAAATAAAAAATATCTAATATAGCTAGCCATCTAGCAAATATTTGTTTGGCAGCCAGGTTTTTCACATCTTTGATCAAAACTTCCTTGGCTGATTTACAATCTATTTTAAGTAAAAAATTTTGATTTAACAAATTATATTGAAATTTAGAAATACATAATACAATAGCTAAAATCTCTTTTTTAATAGTACTACAATTCTTTTCGACAGGATTCCAACGTCCTAAATGAAATCGAACAATCTGTTCAGAGTTATCTAATAATCTTTGTTTCATAATTCATCCATAACCAAGATCGGAGGCATCTGTTTCAATAATTTTTTGAGCATGAGTAGATGGGAGTCCTAAACATGGTAATTTTTTTACGCGAGCCTTAATCTATTTTATAATATATGTATGTTTTTCTGTTCATAGAGTTGGATTCTTTTTTAATCTTTGAAATAATGGTTTGCATAATAGCCTGAGAGATTGATAAAAATTTGTAACATAATTGAGACTTGCTAGAATTCTCTGCAATTGTTTCTTATCTTTTATTTCATCTGAAAATTTATTAGCAAATTCTATTACTCTACTAATTGGAATAATAGCTCCTTGATAAATATCATGTCCAATAAATCTAATTTTGTTTTGAAATAATTTTATTTTTGGTGATGAAACAACAATCCATTTTGTTAATAATTTGGACAAAAGTATTTAAGTGTTTCCAGTGCTGTTCAATAGATGAAGAGAATATTAATATGTCATCTATATAGACTAGGGGTGGGCAGCGAGGCCCCGCCCCGTTTCCGCTCCGCCCCCGTGTGGCGGGGCGGATCACCCCGTCTGGCATATGCGAGGGGTGGGTCCACCCGCCCGCATCTACTAGCAAACCGGGAGATGGGGGCGGGATAAGGGCGTTCCCCTCTCCGGATTTACCCCGCCCAGCCTCGAGTTATATATATATTATATTATTATATTAAAAACAATAACCCAGGCATGAAACGACGTTGTTTCATGCCTGGGTTTAATTTTATTTAACCCTCCCAGGCATGAAACGGCGTTGCCTGGGATTAATTACATTTACCCTGAAGTCTGAACCCCCTTCGAGTCTTCTACTTTCCACTTTCCAGAATCCTCTCTCTCTCTCTCTCGACTTTCAGTCTTGACTCTCTCTCTCTCTCTCTCTCTCTGTGTGAATCCGTCGCCATCACCATCATTGTATTTCTTACCTCTGTCTTCATCTCTATTACCAAAGGTAAGAAATCCTAAATTTAAAATTTTATTTTTTGTGATTTAGATGTTATTGAATGGAGATTGGAGGAAGGATAGGGTTTAACCAGAGATGGAGGATAGGATTTTGTGAATTGTGTGCTGTGGAGACTTGATTGTGCATGTGGTTTGAATTTTTGATTGTTGATCATTGATGAATCTGTGTGTTTTTGTCATTTTGAGGATTTTTTTTGTTTGCATTATGTAATGTGTGTGACACTGTGTAATTTGTGTCTAATTAATTCGGATTGGAGCCCTAAATTAATTTAGGGCTCCAATCTGAATTAATACCTATTTGCAGTGAAATTCAAACTTTTTTTCAAAAAAAAAATTACAATTTGCAATGGGAGAGATTAGTTGGCTTGCACTGTTAATTGCTAAATGTTTGTTGGTTTAAAAAAAAATTGTTTGATGTTTGAATCTTTGATCACAATGAATCAATGATCATTGATGTTTGATCTTACTTTTTCCAATAGCTTGGATGTTAATTGATTTAGGGTATTTCGAAACCCTAAACAATATTCAGTAATGAAATTTACAATATTTACAATATTTCAAATTTTACAATATTTCAAATTTACAATATTTCAAAAAGTTAATAAACAATTTTATAACATCTAAGAAGGTCCAACTTATTAGTTATAAATATTGTAACAAAATCATCATCCATTAATTAATCTTTATAAGAGATTAAGTTATAATTAATTAAGATGAAATATATATATGAATGTCAAGTGATACTTTTTTTTATTCTACTTTTTTTTATGTTCATTATATAGTTTCTATGCTTATGTTCATTATATTTTTTCTATGCTTATATTCTTTCAATCATGAAATTTTTTATTTTTTTGTCGTGTCTGAAATTAAAGATCATCGGGATGTTAATTGTTTGGCATATTGCTATGTTTTCTATATTTTCAGATTTTTTGTTTGCTTTAGTTCATGGATATGCCAGCAGAATCTAGTACGAGCTCTCCTTTCCAGGCCGAGGGCACCCCTACCCCTACCCCTACCCCTCCTACTCATACCCCTACCCCTACCTCTACGGCACCTTGCCCCACCCCGAAGCCTAGCAAGAAATCTGCTTCAGTAGTTTGGAGTCATTTCACCAAATTAGAGGATAGTGACCCAGATAACCCTCAAGCCAAGTGTAACCATTGTGGAAAAATTTATAGATGTCACTATAAGAAACATGGCACCTCACAATTAAAAGTGCACTTAAAAGAGCAATACAAAAAAAGTCCAATATTAAGATCACTACAAGAGAAAAGCAAATCTAGGATAGAAATTGAACTTTAAAAAATGGCGGATGGGACTAGTGGGGGTGCAACTTTGAGGGGGTATACTAAGTATGATCCAGATGAGTGTAGAAGACACCTAGCTCGTATGGTCATCATGGACGAGCTACCTTTTCAACTAGTTGATGGGAAAGGGTTCCAAGCGTATTCTCGCTACTTGGAACCAAGGTTTAATATTCTTTCTCGCCACACGGTGGCAAAGGATGTAAAAAAAATATTTTTATATTGAAAAAGAGAAGTTGAGGGGTCAATTAGCGGATCAATTTGTTTGTCTCACTACTGACACTTGGACATCTGTCCAAAATTTTAATTATATGTCTTTGACTATGCATTTTATTGATTGTCATTGGACATTGCAAAAGAAAATTATAAAATTTGTAAAATCACAGATCATAAGGGTGACACAATTGGAAAGGCCTTGGAGGCCACAATAAAGGAGTGGGGGTCGACCCAAGTTGTTACAGTCACAGTCGATAATGTCTCGTCTAATGATGTTGCATTGGGACATCTGAAGACCTATCTTAGAGAGGCAAATAAGACAGTTATGGGTGGTGAGTGTCTACATGTGAGATGTGCGGCACATATTCTGAATCTGATTGTCATTGATGGTTTAAGGGATCTTCATGACTCGATTGCTCGGGTTAGGATTGCTCTGAGATGGGTGAGATCTTCTCCTTCGAGGTTGGAGAAATTCAAGGTTGCTACGAGATCTGATGGCCTAACATCTAAGAAGGGCCTTTGTACTGATATGCCTACACGATGGAACTCAACATTTTTTTATGTTTAAGGCGGCCCAAGAATATAAGCTGGCATTTGCATTATTAGATGACGAAGACATCGAATATGTAAAATATTTTGATAATCATGGGGGATTGGGGAAACCCGTAGATGATGATTAGGAAATTGTAGCGATTTTTGTAGAGTTTTTGAGGCTCTTTTACGATGTCACCACGAAGCTATCTGACACTTTGTACCCTACATCCAATGTTGTATGTCACCAAATATGTAGGGTAAAAGAAGAATTAGATGACATGGTTGCGGGTGGTCACATTAGGCTACGAGAGATGGCTTTGATTATAAGGACAAAGTACAACAAGTATTGGAGAGATTTAACTAGGGCTAATATTTTGTTATATATAGTTGTCATCTTTGACCCGAGGTATAAGTTGGATGGGATGATATTTGGATTGAGCCTTACGTACGGGCAAGTATGGGCGGAGCTTATTGCAACAAGGGTTCGGAAAACCCTTGCTAGATTATTTGATAAGTTTACCACCCTACGGGGTGGTAATATTGCGGCACCTACATCTACCCCATCAGCGTCAGGCTCACAGGTTCCAGAAGTCGAGATTGGGAAAAGACGTAGATTAAAGTGGGATGAGAGGTATGAGCAGTCCCCCTTCCTTCGGAGTTTTGTAGAGGCTCAGTAAAAAATAGATAGATACTTAGCAGCAGAGCTTCTACCATATTCATGAGACTTCGATATATTAAGTTGGTGGAAGATGAATGTCGTGAAGTATCCCATCCTTGTAGAGATAGCCCGCACACTTTTGGCCATCCCTGTTAGCACCGTAGCCTCAGAGTCGACCTTTAGCACCGGAGGGCGTGTATTAGAATCATTTCGGAATTCATTAGCTTCTAACACTGTGGAGGCTTTGATTTGCATGCAGAATTAGATCAAGGGAACTCCAATTTATGTTCCGGATGTTCTTGACTATGAGGAGGCCGACGTCGAGGAGGAGGGTGATGATCAGCCTGGATCTGGTATTTATTTTAAGTTTATTTTCTAATTTCTTATTTTAATTTATTTATTTTCATTTAATTGGTATTCATTAGTTTGATTTCAAATTTAATTGTTATAGCGATACATGAGACGACGTCTACGGCTACTTCCGATGCAGTATGACTTGTATTAGACCTACCATTGCCATGGTTTGCACAATTTCTCCCTTAATTAATTTTTGCATTTAAAATTTTGTTTCATCTTTGTAACTTTATAATTCTAATTTGTTTTATGTTTAACTTATTAATATTTCAAATTTTAGAACTTATTAACTTTTATGATCTTCATTTTCAGTCTCACAGTAGTCGACACAACTCACCACTCAGTGAACTCATCGCCACAACTCCACCCCAAAATCAAATTGAGAAGTTATTATTTTGTCAATTTACAATTAATCATAATGTTGCTACAACAGTTAATTGTACAATTTGTAATATTTATTTCTTTTAGAGGAGTTTGTAATAGTATAATAGTTTATTAGTTCTCTTAATTTGTATTTTGTATAATTCTAAACTACTTATTTTAACTTAGTGCCTTAGTGATGATTATTACTTAATTAGTTAATAGTTGAAACTTACTATAATCTATATATATTTTTAAATTTTTTAAATATATAAGTTAAATTATGGGGCTCAAAATGGCCCAAAAAAGGATTCTGGGCCACTTTTGGCCCAAAAATGGATTTTGGGCCATTTACGACCTAGAAAACTATACTGGGCCGAAGGCCAAGTAGTGGGGTGAGGGGGTGCAGGCAGATGGAGGTCCACCCCCTCACCCCGCCCACTGGACGGGGTACCTCGCCCCCGCATGGACGGGGGCGGGGTACGGGGAAAAATTTCCCACCCCCGTATATGCAAGGGCGGGTATCACCCCTAATATAGACTATTGAAAAATGAGTGAAAGGGGTAAATATTCCATTCATAATATTTTGAAATTCACTAGGGACATTTTTTAATCCAAATGGCATAATATTTCACTCATAATGTCTGAATGAGACTATAAAAATTATTTTATATCGATCTTTTTCAACGATTTGAATTTGCCAAAACCCACTTTTCATGCCAAATTTTGAAATACTGTAGCGTCATAAAGTCTAGATAACAAATCTTTCTTATTGGGGATTGGGTATCTAATCCATTGTAATACTTTATTTAAAGATTTATAATTAATAACTAACCGAAGAACTCCTCTTTCTAATTCTGGCAGTTTTTGGACATAAAAGGCAGCACAACTCCAAGATGACTTACTTTTTCTACTATTTTGATTGTATAATTAGTAAAAAATGATAATTTAGAAGAAAAAGTAGAATATTTATATATTTGATTTTTTGGAACATTAGGAATCGTCCAATCTTGTAAATTTCTTTTTATATCTATTATATTATAATCTTCTTGGTTAATATTATCAGGTTCTATGTGGATACTAGTAATGGATTCATTAGGTTTAAATAAAGAGTTCATTGAAATAGAATAAAGATTTCCTATTTCCTTCTCAGATTATTAGCCACCATTATTATCCCAACCTTCTACATCTCCTATTATCATTAAATCTCACTGGCACCCTGTCTTTCCTATTGAGCCTGAGGTTATGCTTGGATGTTTTATCTTATTCAAAATTTTCATCTCATCTCATCTCATCATTACAACTTTTTCAAATTCCTATATAAAATATAATAAACAATTCAACTTTTTCAAATCCCAATACAACTTTTTCAAATTCCAATTTAACTTTTTCAAATCTTCAAACTAAAAAATAATATTTTAAACTTTAAAACAAAACATAAAATTCTTATCTCACCTCCCAAACATAATCTGAAATTCAACACATGTTTGACCCTAAAAAATTACTTGATGTCTTTCTTTTATCAAATTGGCATTATATCCTGCAAAATATTAAAAAGACCCAAATTTTTTATAAATTCATATTAGTAGACTCCGATTCAATCATTCTCGCTGAGATCCTTTGTTTGCTTTAAACTCAACCATCTCCACCTGCATCTCCAATTATTACTTTCCATAAAGTCACCATAAAACAGGTTCTCATTTTGGAACATTGGAAAAAAAAATCCCGATTTAACAAGAAGTTTTCTCAGCCCTATGATCCGACGTATTATGATTATTATAATTATCAGCAGGCATGAACAAAAATGTTTTTAAAATAAAATAAAAATTTGCGTCATTCATGCTTCCTTCATTTTGACAAATTATAAGAAATTAAGACACTCCCTAAATGGTTTTTACTTTGGTGGGACCATTATGGACCTGAACCTCTTCTCCTTCCTCTACCCCTCCAAGAAAGTCTTCAAATTTTTACTTCACAAAATGACAGTCCACCAGCATTAAACTATTGTTCACCACTTCTTCTTTTCTTTCTCAAAACAAAATTAAATTGGATTATGAAATGGGAATATGTTATGAAACCTCATCCCTCTCTCAAAACCATTATATTTTTGGCCTACCAAGTTTCTGTCCAATGATAGGAAAAATACAATTATGATTATGTCCTAAAAATCATTTCAAAAATTACCAAAGCTCCAGAAGTCGTAATTCAATGGAGTAGATTTCAGGCACAATTAGCATTCATTACCAGCAAGAAAGATTTGAAAAAATTAGCCAATGTAACGTTACAAGTTTCAGATAGCGATGATGAAGAAGACACACAGCATACAACCTATCATTATTGTTAAGATATTATTACTAAATATATATATACTATTATTATCTGGAATTTACATCTTTGGTATCAGAGCCATTAGCAATTATATTGTTATTGTTATTTTATATAGTGTTATTGATATTTTACGGTCATTTTATTTTACATTTAATTTTATGGAATATTATTTTACTCTTAGTGCTGGTTATCGAGATCTGTATAATTTAAAGTGTATGGATTAATATCTAAGACTTGAATTACAAATGTTAATGGATGATATGAAAGATCTTAAGGAAAAACTTTCATTAAAGAAACAAGATAAAGAATCAATGATAACTAATTACGGTCTATATCGAAGAAGAATAGAGTTATTAGAACATTGGAAAAATCATCGCAGAGTCTTAATAAACAAAATTAAAAGTATAAAGTATCATTTGAGTATCCTTGCATTATAAAAAAAAAAAAAAAAGTAAAAAATCATTGATACAAATTTTTATAAAGATAAACCATACAAAAAGAAAATGAAGTATATTGGGAGACTTGTGTTGGTAGGCCATGAAAATCCGTTGGTCAGCCCATTCATACTGGAAAGTTTTAAGGGTGGTCCCGGTGGTGTTCCCTCAAGCTCTTAATCTACTCATTTCTCTTTGAAAATAGGAAATTTTTATTCTGTCTCAATGAACTCTTTATTTAAACCTAATTAATCTACTATTAGTATCCCCATAGAACCTAATAATATTAATCAAGAAGATTATAATATAATAGATATAGAAAGAAATTTACAAGATTGGACGATTCCTAATGTTCCAAAAAATCAAATATATAAATATTCTACTTTTTCTTCTAAATTATCATTTCTTACTAATTATACAATCAAAACAGTAGAAAAAACTATTAGCTTAATCAATAATTATGAATCATTACAATTATTAACAAGAAAAGCTATCAAACATCACAAAGAACAGAAATACTCTTTCATACATATTGGATTAGTACAAGTTGCTATAAAATCACTCACTAGAAATGGATTAAACACCTCAGTATTACTCTGTCTAAGAGATGGAAGACACTATAATTTTCATGATTCATTACTTTGAATGGTAGAATCAAGTTTGTTTCAAGGTCTAGTTTATTTTAATTGTTTTTCAAATTATTCTCTTTCATTATTTGATACTAATATATTACATGCTTTAACATTAAATATTAAAACAAACAGTTATAACATGATGAAAGGGTCACATCCTTTAACCGTAGTATATAAAATCTATTATAAATTAATGAAAACAACACTAGAACCATAAGCTCTAATTTTCAATCCAAAAGGATACACATTATTATTACAATCTAGTACACAAAACTCTAGTGTACAAATTCCTAGACAAATTAATTGAAATCAAATTACTCTTCCTTATGAATGGCAATTAGAAAACATTACTCCATTACCTAGGATAGAAATAATTCTAAAGACAATCTTGAATATATAGATAAAAAACCAGACGGAATAGTCCAAATGGCTTTTCAACCTTTTAGGAGATCTTTTTCACATCATTCTTCTCCAGCACCTTCTAGTTATCGTACACCCAGATCTGTTCTTACATCAAAATCTCAAAATTTTGACAACAAATTCCAAACTCTAGAAACACAGATTCGGGAAATTATCTCCAGAAATATTATTGATACACTAGTATATACTGTTAGTCATCCTGCTAGTCATCTAGATAGGGCATCCACCTCTCATAATCTTGAAAAGAAACCTTCTTCTCCAACATATTCACAAGTGATTGGAGATGACGCCCAAATATACACCCTGAGTAAAGAAGAATTTAAAATTAACAAATAATATCTCAAACAAGATTATATGAAAGAAGAAAACTGTCATAAAATATTAGTATTTTTCTCAACTTTTACAAAAATAGAAAGGGATTATATTCAAGAAAAATATTACCAGTATTTGGAAGGAATACAAATTAATATACATTTCTTTACATGGTTCGAAATTTATAAATCAAACCAATTATCAACTATAAGCAGGACTACTAATCAATGGATTAAAGAAAAAAACAATCAAATTGTTTATGAAGAATATCCTCTTTTTGCAGCCATAAAATTCAATCAAAGAAATACCCAAATACTAGCCTCACCAATAAAAAAAATATAATAACACAGTTGAGGCTAAAAACATTGATAATATAATCCAACAAAATAATTATACTAATTTATATCTAAAAACCATGAGTAAACAATTAGAAAGAATTGAAGTCCAAATATCTCCTATTAAACCTACTATTAAAAAAGCAAAAGAAACCCCCTTATTTGTCCCTAATGAGATTCCATCTCATTTAAAAACTGTTTTTTCTAAAAACAAAAATGAATTATTAAAACAAATCTCTAACAAATTAGAAAAATTAACAATTAGTAATACTGCATCTACCTCAAAACAATCACATATTAATGTATTAAGTAAAATAGATTCTCCTGAATTATCTGACTCTAAAATAAGCAATATTGAAAACCAATTTAAAAATTTAGACTTACAAAGAGGAGATCATGTTAATAGCTTTTCAGCTAGAGATTCTAAACATCATGTTTCTATTACCTGTAATTGGTATCCAAGACCTATCCCTCCGGATATGCAATTCGAAGAAAGAGAACATATAGTAAGATCTGCCTTTTCACCAGATGTATTATATAAATGGAATATAGATGGATTATCTGAGTATGAAATATTAAACAATTTCCAAGAAATGATTAGGGTGGCTAATGTTTATAAAAGTAATAGAAAATCTTATCACCAAATAGCACATATTATTGTTACAGGTTTTATTGCCCAATTAAAAGGCTGGTGGGATCACTATCTTTCAAATGAACAAAAAACACAAATATTAACAGCATATAAACATGATGAAAATATGCAAGTAATTAAAACAGAAAATGGATTACCATTAGAAGATGCTGTAAATACTTTAATATATATATTAACCAAACACTTTGTTGGTGATCCTGTCCAATTTAAAGAAAGGACTAGTGACTTATTTATTAATTTAAAATGTCCTCAATTATCTAATTTTCATTGGTATAAAGATGTATTTCTAACTAAAGTTATTATCAGAAATCATTGCCAGCAACCATACTGGAAGGAAAAGTTCATAGCCGAACTTTCATATTACTTCACCCAAAAGGTACGAGAATTATTAGTAAAATCAGATGGTATTATTGATTTTCATAGTCTCACATATGGTGATATAATGATTACTATTAATAGAACTAGTTTAACCATGTGTAATGATTTAAGATTAAAAAAGTAAACGGATGAAGAAAATAAATTTGCTAAAAAAGAACTAGTTACCTTTTGTGAACAATTTTGTTATACTCCATTATTAGCCCCTTCAAGAAGACATGAAAAGGGAAAAATAGTTTATAAGAATTATTTTAACAAAAACGAAAATATAAAAAACCTTATAAAAGAACAAAAGATAAACAGGTATATAACAAACCAATAAAAACTTCAAGAAATACTAATAAAAACAAAAAAACAGATTGTTTGTTATAAATATGGAAAATGTGGACATTATAAGTCAAATTATAAGGTTAAACAACAGATTAATGAATTAGACGTATCTGAAATATTAAAAGAAAAATTATTAAATATTTTTATAATACATTCAAGTGAAGAAGAGGAAAGTTCATCTGAAGAATAAGAAATTTATCAATTAAAAGAATCAAGTCCTTCAGAATAATCTTCTGAAAGTGAATCTGAAGAAGATGAGATACAGGTCTACAATTGTCTTGATAAAAATAATTATTTTTGTAATAAAACCATTAATATACTTTCAAAGCAAGAGGATATTATATTAGAATTAATAGACAAAATTAAAGATCCACCAGAAATGAAAGATTATTTAGAAAAACTAAAATATACTTTTAATAATCAAACCACTTCAGTAACCTCTTCAACACCTTATAATTTCTCAGAGATAGTAGGAAGATTTAAAATAGAAAAGCAAAAAATTACATTACAAGACCTACAACAAGAAATTAATGAAATAAAACAAGGGGTTAGAAATTTAAAAGCATGCAATCTTAAATTGGAAGTTTCAAATGAACAATTACTACAAGAAATTATATTGTTTAAAATAGACAAAAATGTAGATACTCATAATAAAAAACAAGGAGATTGTTCAACAATAATTATTAAAGATGAAACAGACAACTTCATGAATATCCTCGATAAGATAAATTTTCAAAAATGGTATACTGAAATAACGGTCTCAATTAATCAAAAATTTTCTTTTACTACAATTGCTCTATTAGATACAGGAGCAGACTTAAACTGTATACAAGAAAGATTAATACATTCTACAAATTTTAAAAAAACAAAAGAAACATTATCCCAAGCTAATGGAGTAAAATTAAACATAAATTATAAACTATCCAATGCACATATTTGCAATAATGGAATTTGTTTTAAAACAACATTTATTTTAGTAAAGAACTTTAACACCAGAGTAATATTAGGGAATTCATTCATTACATTACTTTACCCTTTCTCTGTAACAGAGGAATGAATTTCCACTAAAATATTTAGACAAGAAATTCAATTTAAATTTTTATTTCCTCCTGTATCAAATGAAATTAATTCCTTAAAAGAAGTTTCATTAACCAAAGAAATTAATTTTTTAACAAAAAACAGGATTAAAAGAAAAGAAAAACAAATAAGTTTTTTAAAATAAGAATTAAAATATAAAAGAATTGAAAAACAATTAAAAGATCCACTATTAACTCAAAAAATTGATAATTTTAAAACTATAATTGAAAAAAGAAGTATGCTTTAACCTACTTAATGCTTTTTGGAAAAGAAAACAACATATAGAATTACCTTAAGAGAAAGATTTTTCTGAAAAGAATATTTCAACTAAAGCCAGACCAATTCAAATGAATAATGAATTATTAGAATTTTGCAAAAAAGAAATTAATGATTTATTAACAAAAGAATTAATTAGAAAAAGTAAGTCACTTTGGAGTTGTGCTGCCTTTTATGTTAAAAAACAAACAGAATTAGAAAGAGGAGTTTCTCGGTTAGTTATTAATTATAAACCTTTAAATAAAGTATTATAATAGATTAGATACCCAATCCCCAATAAGAAATAATTGTTATCTAGACTTTATGACGCCACAGTATTTTCAAAATTTGACATGAAAAGTGAGTTTTGGCAAATTCAAATCACTAAAAAAGATCGATATAAAACAGCTTTTACAGTTGGACATTATGAGTGGAATGTTATGCTATTTTGATTAAAAAATGCCCCTAGTGAATTTCAAAATATTATTAATGAAATATTTATCCCTTTTACTCATTTTTCAATAGTCTATGTAGATGACATATTAATATTCTCTTCATCTATTGAACAGCACTGGAAACACTTAAATACTTTTGTCCAAATTATTAAACAAAATGGATTAGTTGTTTTATCACCAAAAATAAAATTATTTCAAAACAAAATTAGATTTCTTGGATATGATATTTATCAATGAACTATTATTTCAATTAGTAGAGTAATAGAATTTGTTGATAAATTTTCAGATGAAATAAAAGATAAGAAACAATTACAGAGATTTCTAGGAAGTCTCAATTATGTTATAGATTTTTGTCAATCCCTCAGGCCATTATGCAAACCATTATTTAAAAGATTAAAAAGTAATCCACCTCCATAGACAGAAAAACATACAGCTATTATAAAAGTAATCTACCTCCATGCATATGGCTGGTTATACCGCCTATTATTACTGTTAAGATATTATTACTAAGTATATATATACTATTATTACCTGAGATTCACGTCTTTGGTATCAGAGCCATTAGCGATTATATTGTTATTGTTATTTTTGTTATTGTTATTGATATTTTACTTACAATATCAAATATACCAGCTATTATTATATTAGACTATAATATATATAATACTTAATATATTATGTTATATATTATAACATTATACCACATAATTTATTATATTGATATTTTATTTTGCTGTTTTATTGTCTATTTTGAATAATATTTATGGAATATTATTTTGCTCCTGGTGCTGGTTATCAAGATTTGTATGATTTAAAGTGTATGGGTTATAATCTAAGACTTGAATTACAAATATTGATATATGATATAAAGATCTTAAGGAGAAACTTTCATTAATAAAACAAGATAAAGAATCAATGATAACTAACTACCTTCTATATCAAAGAAGAAGAGAGTTATTAGAACACTGAGAAAATCATCGATGGCCTTTAGCGCAGAAACCATCTTGGGCTTAGGGCGCTTACCCACTGCACAGAAGCGGAACTCTGTCTCACCTAGTGGTCTAAAGACCACTCTCTTCTCGAAGCTCTCCATGCAGGCTTGGTGCTTAGAGAACCAGTCCATGCCCACATGGCATCAAACTCCTCCATGTCGAATGGGATTAAATCGGCAAGGAGGTGCCAACCTTGTATCTCTATCGTGCATCCCTTCAATACGAAACTACAATTTACGGAGTCTCCAAGTGGAGTAGAAACAGACATCACACGCTCCAAGGACTCAGGAGTCCTCTCACTTAAACAAGCAACTTACAGCATATAAAAGAACGTGTGACACCATAATCACCTAATACTAATGCACGATGGAGAAATAAGGAAAGAATCGGTCAGTGAGAGCTTCTTTAAATATCGCCTATGGAGGTGGAGTTGCCTCGCGTAACTCTTGCAGAGTAAGCCCATGAGTAGACTTCTAACACCCGCTCGCCACGTCAAATAAGTTGTAAGCAGCGAATTCCATCTTCTCTTGTTTTGGACACAAGACTACGCGGAAGATCTTCTCTAGGTGCTCGATCCAGTTGCTAGCATCTGCTACCGAGTAGTTCGAAGGTTGTTGAATGTTGGATTGCCTTTGCGTCTCAGTTTATCTGCCAATAGCTATCTCTATCAGGCATATGATTGCAGTGGTGAGGTCCCTTGTATCTCGGGGAACCTCCTTGATATGAACCCGCAGGAATGGAATCCCTTGAACCCACAATCAAATTGAAAACTCACCCAAGAAAGTCAAATCAAGTTAATGGATGGAGAATCAAGACCCGATGAGAACTCATTTCAAGAACCTAGATTATATTAAAATCTAAACCCGTTGAAGAACCCTTCTCAAGAACCCAGATTACAAGGAAGAAAGCCACAAAGGTTGTGATTTACCTTTGATAAGTTCAAAAGTTCAATTAAGAACAAGATGAATAAAACTCAACTTACAATGAATAAATTCATCAAATTTCATAAACTAATCTTCAAAATGAGGCTACAAGAGTATTTAATGAAAACCTAATTGAAACCCTAGCCCAAATTAAATCCCTTTCTTCCTAAAATAGCCCTGGATGAATAGTACCGGGTGAACAGTACCGCGGCTACAGTACCTCTCATCAAAACCTTAGTTTCTAAAATGCAACTTTCCAAATAAGCCCTTGGCCAAAATACAAGACCTTCCAAAAAACTCTTGCCTATTAGAAATAAGATATATATGGGCCAAACATCCTCAAGCCCACTTATTCTAAACTAATAAAATAAATACTTAAACAAATTGAAAGCCTTCAATAACAATAGGCCCAAACAATACTCTAAGTCATGTCTTCCATAACTTGTATCAAGTAGATCAAATTGGGTTCTCCTTCTTTAAAGCCCATCTTGTCTGTTGGGCTTTTGCTAACTTCATCCCAAGTGGATTGCACCAATCCTTACATTGCTTCCTAGATCTTCTTAGCTCTTGATCATGTAATTGGCCCATCTGAAACTTGCATATGATCTTTAAGACTAGGTCCACATTGGTTCCCATCACTCCTACTAATTCTCTACACTATGGGAGTAGGGTCGCCCCCCAACATCTATCTTTCCTAGTATTTCCTATCGGTATCATACCAAAACACGTATACCAATAGTAGTGGACTCATATGAAGCAAATGCGCATGACTTGCAATCACTCTAACATAATTCATGATACTCAATTGGAAAAAATACCTTTTAAACTTGCTGCGGAGCTTGGCATACTTTAGAGAGAGGACTTCAGCTTAGTTCATCCCTAAAGTCTACAGGACCTTATAACCTTTGCCCTGATACCAAACTTGTAACGACCCCGCCCGTGAAGGATGGAATCGTTACGTACATACCTATTCTTAGCATATTTTTCTTTTCATTTTCCTTCCTTTTTTTTCCATCACCAACAGGGAAGACACTAAGTGTCTGCCTTTCTCTTCACAGTAATGCCTTGCTCCCCAGCCTCTTCGTCATTTTCTGGACGTTTAAAACCAAAGTGAGTCTAATACTTAGTAAGTAGTACACCATGCAGTGAACATACTAGGCATCTATTCCTTTCATTTTGAAAACATGTATACATAAACATCCTTAGAAATAACTAAACTTTCATGCATAAACATCCTTAGAAATAACTAGACTTTCATGCATAAACATATTTCATATTTTTCATCTTTCATGCATAATATGCTTTTCATGCATTACATCTTTCTACTTTCATAGGCCATTGCACATTGTTACGCTCTGCGTGCTAGGGTTAACGATCTTTTAAACCTATGGATTTGCCCGTGGCCACAGGTTGTAATCCCATTTCGTTAGGGTGCAGCATTGGGTGCACTACCATATATTATTACCCAGCATTACAATCTATCCATTCATTCATTGGGTATCCATTTTCATTAATGTGGCCATTACGTATTTTCATACATTGAAACATTTGTTTCCTTTCAGTTCTTTCGTACTTTCATTCATTTTAGTCATTTTCATTTAACAGTTTATTCATAGGAAAAGTACGTCACTTAAAACATAAGCTTAACATCATTTAAAAGTGTGAGCTTAAACATTGTCTCAAAGCATAAGCTTAAACATCATTTAACGCTTTCACATCATCTAAAGGCATGAGCTTAAATATTGTTTAAAAGCACGAGAATAAACATCATTTAAAAGCATGAGTTTAAACGTCAATTAAAAACATGAGCTTAAACATCATCTTTCAAGACATCCTTTAAAGTGTCAATTCTCAGGGACCTTTTAAAACGTTTCCTCAAGAACATTTTAAAATGTCAGTTCTCAGGAACATTTAAAGCATCAATTCATAGGAACATTTTAAAACTCATTTAAAGCATCATTTGAAGCATAAAATATGAGACGTTCATTTCCTTTCCTTTCCTTTGCATTTAAACATTTTCATCATCTTTTTTAGTTCAATGCATATGCATTTTCATGAACAAGATACATTTTTCATGCCATACTACGTATAGGAATAATCATAAGTTTCTTGAGAGAGCATGCATGAAAATCTCATGACGTAGAACCTATATGCATGCATTACCTTATACATATACACACAATTATAACCGATAGGGTACTTAACAGGGACTATCAAGAAATGGCTTATACATACTATATTCATTTACTCTTTTCATTAGAGGAACATTTGCAATAAGAGAGAGAGGGAGAGAGAGATATTCTTTTATAAAGAGAACTTGATGTAAGAAGCATGGTCATAGCTACTTACTTCTATGCTCCTCGATACTTCCATCATCAATATAGGTCCTATTTCAATAAATAGCATAAGCGTGTTAATACTCATACAATATTATTTAGCCCTCCCTTTTAAAGAGAAAGCTACGATACTACAATTTAATGTCTGTTCTAAGCTTAACATTAACCCAAATGACTACTCATTACCTCAACTTATAAGAGAAATAACTGAAATATTAAGACATGCTAGCTATCCATGGAAATGCTATTTTAAAACTTACATGAAATGTAGTTAAGAATTCATAAGCTTCAAGGAAGGTTTCTTGGTTCAAGCTCACTTTGGGTTATAGACATTAGGAGATAAAAAACTGGAATTCTCAACAATAGGCTTTAAAATAGATTTAGGCATCTCAAGTAGGCCAAACAAGCTTAGGGAACATGCCCTTTTGAATCAACTTGTGGTCCCTTATTATAAAAAGGTTAGCTTATCAATATTTTGGGACTCTTGGATTAGGTAGAATTTAACCAAACGAGGGACAACATAAATGGACTATTTTTATATCAAGACATGGCATGACATGGGCTTAGGGATACTTGGACAGCTTTGCATATCATAATACATCATGCAAAATTAATCTCTTACATCTAACTACTAAACTATAACCTATTCACATAAGCAATATATTAATTAG
>QEOT01124214.1:145929-169150 GCA_003123785.1 Pterocarya stenoptera | reverse complement strand
ACATTTTAAAACTCATTTAAAGCATCATTTGAAGCATAAAATATGAGACGTTCATTTCCTTTCCTTTCCTTTGCATTTAAACATTTTCATCATCTTTTTTAGTTCAATGCATATGCATTTTCATGAACAAGATACATTTTTCATGCCATACTACGTATAGGAATAATCATAAGTTTCTTGAGAGAGCATGCATGAAAATCTCATGACGTAGAACCTATATGCATGCATTACCTTATACATATACACACAATTATAACCGATAGGGTACTTAACAGGGACTATCAAGAAATGGCTTATACATACTATATTCATTTACTCTTTTCATTAGAGGAACATTTGCAATAAGAGAGAGAGGGAGAGAGAGATATTCTTTTATAAAGAGAACTTGATGTAAGAAGCATGGTCATAGCTACTTACTTCTATGCTCCTCGATACTTCCATCATCAATATAGGTCCTATTTCAATAAATAGCATAAGCGTGTTAATACTCATACAATATTATTTAGCCCTCCCTTTTAAAGAGAAAGCTACGATACTACAATTTAATGTCTGTTCTAAGCTTAACATTAACCCAAATGACTACTCATTACCTCAACTTATAAGAGAAATAACTGAAATATTAAGACATGCTAGCTATCCATGGAAATGCTATTTTAAAACTTACATGAAATGTAGTTAAGAATTCATAAGCTTCAAGGAAGGTTTCTTGGTTCAAGCTCACTTTGGGTTATAGACATTAGGAGATAAAAAACTGGAATTCTCAACAATAGGCTTTAAAATAGATTTAGGCATCTCAAGTAGGCCAAACAAGCTTAGGGAACATGCCCTTTTGAATCAACTTGTGGTCCCTTATTATAAAAAGGTTAGCTTATCAATATTTTGGGACTCTTGGATTAGGTAGAATTTAACCAAACGAGGGACAACATAAATGGACTATTTTTATATCAAGACATGGCATGACATGGGCTTAGGGATACTTGGACAGCTTTGCATATCATAATACATCATGCAAAATTAATCTCTTACATCTAACTACTAAACTATAACCTATTCACATAAGCAATATATTAATTAGTTTAGATAAAACCTCTCATTTAAAATTAAAGTAGTAGAAAGTATAGCAAGTTACCCATTAAGAAACTTTAAAACCTTTAAACACTTAAGTTTATGATTTACTCACTTAATCCCTTTAAAAGTAAGATATAAAATTATAGAACCAAGCAAAACCTCTAAACCAAACCTCTAGCATCCTAAAAATAGATTACTAACCAAATCTCAACACAAGGTACATGATACCAAAATATATAATTTAAAATCACTATAATCATCAACTATGATTAAACCAAGTTTAATATCAACATAGCTTTTTTGAAATATAGAAAAATACATAGCAAAACAACTATAATAACATTCGGTTTGGGCCAAAAATAGGGCATATATATTTATTTGCAATATAGGAAATTAAACACATCAAAACATAAGCTAAAACAACTTAATGGGCTTCCAAAATCACATTAAAATAAATAAGTCAAATTAGGATTTTATCTTAAACTCGTAACCCCTTCCAAAACACAAGTGGAAGATCAAATAGAGGGACAGGCATGTGGATGAAGAGCAACACGATATCATTGTTTTAAACCTCAAAACCGAAACATCAAAAATCAACAAGAGAAACCCACTTGATAACTATGGGTAAGTTTCAAATACACAAGGGAGAGAGTTGAGGATGCTCTTACCTTGCTATAGAGTCAAAAGCTTGATGATGATGAGAGGAGTTGATTTCTTGAAGAACAAAAGAGATGAGAAAAAGAGAAGGTGTTGGCGTTGGCTTGGAGAAGAATATGAAATTTTATTTTCTTCCTCTTGGGTGAGGCCGATGGGTAGGGGAGGGATAAAGGGAAAATGATTTTAATTCATCATTTTTATGTAGCTTTGACCGTAAGTTTGGAGGAGGGGCAAGGAGGGGAAAAAAAAAACTAAATTGCTTCCCTTGGAAGCTTTCGGTGCAAGAGAGAAAGAAATGGGTCAAATGGGTCAAAACTTATCACATAAGCTTGGAAGATGGATGGACCAAATGGTGGAGATCTATCCACCTCAAAAATGCTTTTCAGTTACCAATCCAATGATAGAGATTAATTGGGTCATTTCTTAAGTAAATAAAATTAAAGGACTTAAAAGAAATATCTCAAAGTTTTAAAAAAATAATACTTTGATTTATTTTAATAAATCAGATTTTAAAATAAAATATACTCATCTTAAAATAAAATAATTAAAAGTAATAATAAAAATCTTTATCTCAAAATATTTAATTTAAGGAATTAATAAAGTGACGTAAGGACCTATGTAGTAGGATTCGGGGTATTACAATATTAGTATATTTATATATTATATAGTATTATATTGATATAATTACTATATTAATATTACTATTATATACTAATATTAGACGGCTAACCGAGAATTAGGATTTGCTAATGGCCAAAACGGCATAATTAATAAAAATAACAATAATAATATAATAATAATATCACATATTTATGCTAAATCAGTTGATGTGTTTGATGTAATGTTATTTTAGATAACTTATTAAGAACATAATATATTCTTAAAATCTAATATTAATTATTTGGAATTAATTTTTACATTTTTAACAAATTTGAAATTACTAAAAATGTTAATCTTGAACCTAATATTATTACTTATAGTTAATAAAAAAAATATTATTTTCATTAATCTTTAATTCCATTACTTTATACTTTAATAATTTATCCAACATTATTAACACTATTCCAAAAGTTTTAAAATTCTTAATAAATTACTTTATTTAAAATTATAAATATGATGTACATATTTAAAAATAAAACATTATAGTATTAATTAAAGAGGAATAAATTAATAAATAACATAGACATTTGGTTATAATTAAAAAAATTAACAACAACAATTTACTATATATATATATATATATATATGAAAAGTGGTTAATAAAACCGGCTCGTGCAACCGAATTGTAACCGCCAGATCATCTTAAATGAAACGGTGTGTTTCAAGTTGAGCAAAACACACCGTTTTTGAAAAACAATTCGAGGGCTTCCCCTTCTCTCTTCTCTGTGCCTGACTGTGATCATCTCTCCCTAACCCTAAGACCAAAACGAAGACGGCATCTCACACACGAAGCTCGAAGCTAGCCACGGAAACACGGAAGGAAGGCTTTGAGGTAACCTCCCCGATTTCTATTTCAATTTCGATTTTGATTTAACACGAAAATTAATGGAACACACCGATTGTATTCAGCATTTTTCCTCCAAATTTCATTTAAGATGATCGTCGTTTTGGACTTCGTAGCTCCCCGATTTCTATTTCAATTTCGATTACAAAAAACATTTAGATTTCACGATTGTAGGGCTAGAAATTTACAGGCAAATACGAACTTCTTGAGAAATTTTGGTCTGTGAGATTTGAGGAGATATCTTGATTTACATGAGTATTCCATTCTTTTTTCTTTTAATCAATTATCTTTCTCTCATCTGTCCTGGCCCACGTTTTCAAACACCGGTTAATTATTTATGGCAAATATCTACATGCTTACTTTGGGGAGTTTTCGAAGCTCCAAGACCATAGACCTTTATCTCCACCGTAGGTAAGCCACGGACACAAATTAGCATCTACTATTGGTCCTGCAATTATACATCTTTACTAATAAAAGAGGGCACCATTTGATTTTCCATCATAAAAGTGATGCTTGCAAGGCAATACCATGAGTTTTTAGTATTTTGAGATTTAAAATAAGTATCTGTTTTGATACCCTTGACTCTGAACTTCAGCCCACAAGAACTACATTTCTTTATTGTTATTATCCTGTGGGATTACTCCTCTTGATTATTCCACATGTACTTGCTGGTATTGTAGTTAACAATTAGCATTTTGAGCTTTTGATTTTGAAGTTGTTGTTCAGTTCCCTCCTAGTTGGTAATTTATAGTTAAATTAGTCTGGCTAGGCACTGGTGGAGTATCCATGAATTGGAAGAACATTCTCCTTGCCATAATATTTTGCTTCCTTTACTTAATGCCCAGAATGCTTGGCAAGCACCCATATCCTATATGTTTCTGGCAAATGTCTACATGCTAATATTTAGCTGCTTCACCCATTGAAAGATCCTTGATGTTATGCAGTTTGGGAAAACTGTCTCATATTTTGATGGTTTGAGCTTTCTCATTACTGGTTGTTGCGTGCTCTCTGGCTAGGCACACGCATTTGTTGAGTGCTCTATTGGACCATGTATGTCTCATATTTTTTGAAGCATGTATGTCTCATATTTTGACTGGTTGAGCACTCTATTTATTGGTAATGAGCTTTGCACTGGGGTGTAAACAGGATGAATTTTGTGCTTCTCAGGCTTGGCTCAACCGGATTTATAGCAGGCTTGAGCTTGGCTTGTGGAAAAAATCTCAAAGCTCTAGCTCTGCTTGGCTCAACTTGATTAGGATAAGGTAGCCCAAGTGCCCCGTAAAAAGATGCAGCCCAAGTAGAGCTCAAGCTCAAAATACTAATTTATGTTGTAGGGGGCATAAATTACTAATTGTGTTTATGTAACATCAATTATGGACTTTCTCTTGTATGCATCTTATGTACTTGGACTACGCCTCTTTATAAGTTTTAATAATTGTTTTTTACTTGTAAAAAAATCAGTTGTGGGCAAAAAAAGGATGTAAATTAATATAGCTTCAAATTGTTAATTTTTTTTTTATAAGTAAACAAATTATATTGATCAAAGAATAGGCAAAGCCATGTACATAATTCTAAAAGAGAATACAAAAGGCAGCCCCTACACTAGGTAGGCGCATAATTCAAATTGTTATTTACAGTGGTTTAAGTTTGTTTTGCCTTGACTCTAATTCATTTTTCAATTTGTCAATATAATGCACATTTGTTATCTAGGATCATGCCATGGCACGCCAGGATTGATGCATCATCAGAATAGAATAGATCTCGTGTGCTCCCCTACTGGAGTTTATAGAATGCACATGTGGTTCATATTGACTAGGTATTAGGAGCTGAATCTTCTCGTTAGCGTACTTATTCATTTGCAGCTTCTTTTTCATCTGTATTATTATATTGCACAGGTATATTTTCAACTGGAGAATTTGAGCCGTGGAGATCCTCCCTACAAGTCTGTTGCTATGTAAGAGGGCAGATGAGATTGAGAAGAGAGAGATGGTGCTTCTAGACCAACAAGTTGAACTAAGGAGTTCACGCACACTACTCCGGCTGTATTGGGTTTTTGTAGTTGTTGTGTCATGTTGCTTTGTAGTATCTAAGTAATTTTGGAAGGTTGTATTGGGCTTTTGTAGTTATTGTGTCATGGTTTGTAAATCCATGTATGAAACTCTATGGTATCAAGAACCTGTGCAAAAATCAATGTGTCATGTTCCCTTTTTTTTTTTTTGATAAATTATCAGGAACCTGTGCAAAAATCAATGTGATCATGTTCCTTTTTTTTTTTTTTTTGTAAATTGGAAGGAACCTACGCAAAAATCAATGTGACTCATGTTCCTTTTTTTTTGTAAATTGCATCAGAATAATATTGGCTCAAAAAATACTACATAATTACATCAGAATGCTATCCATAAGGAAGAGTGTGACGATTATGATGATGATGATGAGACTGCAAGTGCAATTACAATAATGTGTTGCCAGAGGAAAAGTATAGTTTGTTACTCTATTTTCATATGATCTCTACGCTAGTCAATTTAGACTAAATGTCAAGCAAGAAAATTTAGACTACATGTCAGGCAAAAATATTTAGACTAAGTGTCATGTTGAATATATATTTTTATCTCATCCTTAACAGCATATATAGGGGCAAATTTACTACTAGAAGTTGGATATATTAAGATTTTAGCGAGCCCAAATCTTCATTTGTGCAATCATCAGCATGTGCCTGTAACCATTATGATTGTTCTTTTCCTTTTCCAATTTTACTTGTGCAGTCATTTGCAACCATCAAGTGACCAAATATATGTAGATTTTTTGAAGGTGTCTGGCACTATATATAGAGATTATTCCAGTTACTCCCTTAAAAAGCAAATTACCTACCAATATATAGAGATTTAAATCTTATCCATAAACTTAGACAAACCTAATTGAGAAATTTCATATTTTTACCTTTTCAATAAATTAATTAAAGCCAAAACATAAAATAAATAAATAAAAGCGGTGATCTAAGGATGTAAATTGTATCTTTAAAACAATACTTTTTCTTCGTGCCAATGTTATAGCATTTATTATGATTATGTAGAAATTAATATTTTCTACGTTAGCAGATTCAGAAGGATTTGATAATAATAATAATGTATTAGGAGTTGCAAATAAATTCTTTTTTTTTTTTTAAAAGGAAAAACAATATAGATGCCTGCATATAACTTTGGAAACCTGCAACTCAAGTCTTAAACCCAACCACACTTCCAGTTCCAGACAACCTCAGACAACAACAGTTCATCTCTGTCTCGCCTACCAATGGAGCATTATTTACAGAAAAATAAAATAATAAGCTTAGAAGTTTAAGCACACCAAAAATGCAACCAACCCAGACATGAAGCCCCTTCAGCAGATGCAAGCAAATTTGCAATAAAAACTGGGTTGATATTTGACCATCTATCATTTATTGAAGACGATAAGCCTCCCATTGAAATGCCCAAATACAACCAAACCAAAATATAACCTCAACAGCCAAATCCACACTTGAATCTCACCTTCAAATGGCCAAATACAACCAAAAAATAAACTCAACAGCAAATAAAATGGTCACGACGAGACACCCACACGAAAATGAGGGGTTGATGATTTCGATATTACCTGAAGCTAGCCACGGAGATCTACCAGTTCTTTACGCTCACGACGAGATCTACCTTTTTCTCTGTCAAACTGGTCGAACAGAGATGGACCACAAAAAAAAAAAAAAGCATAAAACTGGCCAAGATTCACACACGGAGACCACAAGGAAACAGAACTATGATTCACAACTTTTTTAATCACCAAAGGCGAAGAACGACGCTGCAGTGCAGAACACAGTGAGGTACCCTGTTCTTCAACACAGTGAGGTACCCTGTTCTTCACGTTTTCATGTATGTTGTATTGAGATGAATTCTTTCCCCCCGTTTCTCATACGCTTCTTTTTTCTTTTTTTTTTTAACTTGCCACGTCAGCCGGTTACTCCAAGGTTGCATGAGCAGGTGGTAGATAGAACTACTGATCTTCTCAATCTCTAAGACCAAGTCAGGCTCATAAAAACGATTGGCGGCGGTAGAAAAACAAGGAAAGGAACTACTGTTGTACCAAAATATCCTTAATTTACAGCAAAAACACCAAAATGCACATGAATGCTCAAACTTGTTGTCAAGTATATTTTACTGGACTAAATTTGAAAATCACACCATAACTTTTTTTATTTTTGTAGGTTAAATTTTGAAAACAAAGGTTGGTAAAAAATGCTGAACTATAAAAGAATAGATTAAAATTTTGAGACCACTTCATCAAATATTGCCCCATTTATAACAAATGCATGTGGAAGATTGGGAGTGAGATCAATATTTAATATTTTCACGACACAAAATGATATATATATATATATGAATAATTCTATTTTAATAACTTATAATTTTATTATTAGTATTAATTTTTATAGTTAGATTCTAGTAATAAATAAGTTAGAGCTTAAATAATCAGAGATTTTTAAGTAAATATCAAGGCATTTGAAAATTTCTCATATTTTAAGAAATTATGTAGCATTTTAGGTTTAAGTATTAAAAAAGGAATAAATTTCGGATAGTTATAGAAATTACGTGGCAATTTTATAGGTGACGAATAATTTTTATTCAGCATTGTTGTGAAGAAATTTAGAAAGTTAAGAAGTTCAAATAAGTAGAGTTCCTATGCTAGAATTTGCATAAAAATAAAATAGACTGAGGTCAATTTGAAAATATGCATGTTTTGTTATGAAAAAAAATTTGAAACAACGTCAGTTATTTATTCTGCATTACTCATAAAATTATGTATAAAAATAAAATATTTTCTGACATGACTTGGTGAGTCGTTAACTTATTTTATTGAAGATTTTATTTAGTGTCCCTATGGAGGAACATGGTTATTTGTGTTGAATATTTTATGAAGTTTCTGGATTATATATAATTGTGCTATTGGAGAGAATATTTAGTATTAGGAGCTAACTCTCCAGACCTCTAAAACCAGGGCGTTACATTCCCATCCATCACACCTACTGATTTTTTTACGTAAATTGCCTGTGTCAGCTTATAATTAGAGGGTGTAAAACATGAATAAGTACCCCATCTATTTTGAAGTTAAACTCATCACAATATTCCAGTTTCGTGTTTGTAACTGATTTAATTATACCGAATTTGTTTCTATTGTTGCAAAACCCCCGTAAGGGTAAATAACTATACTTTTAACTTCCCATTCTTAAATTAGTCACCAATAATCGGATCAAACCCGGCCATAAAAGAATCCAGAATAAAAAGACCGCGGGCATTCTCAATTCTCATTGAAATTTAGTTGCAGATTTCGTCTTTACATAGACAGATTTATACACCTTTGTTGTAGAAATGACAAAAAAAAAAAGCTTAATTCATAGTATAAAAATCAGAGGCCACTGGATGCTCTCAACCCTTTGATAGAAAAAGAACTTTAAGGTCATCAACAACAGAAATTGTTTTTATAATTACATATCATCGACAATATGAAATTGTACTGATGTGCGCTGCAACAGACACATTATGCTTCTGCAGCTAAAGCTTGGAAACCAGGGTAAAATCTTCAACTATATCACAGTTGCTTTCACAAGATGGAACACGAGCAGACAATTTTCCTAGGTGAATCATCAATCTTCTTTTCTGTCCACACAAAAGCATTATGCAATGTCAAACTAAGCAGCTTCCACCAACCACAATCAAATTCTTATGGCCAAAAAAAAATCATGCATGCCATAAAATTGACTCAGTCAATGTCCCCATAACGGTTCTGGTTCAATGCATTTTAAGCTGACAATCTTCAAATTTTGAGGTTTTTTACTTCTTTTATTTGCTTATAAGAAAAGAAGGTTTATGCGCCATCATATTGACATTAACCATAAAAATCTAATAAATGGTAGCACTGATAGAACTAGACACAGCACATGGTCTAATGTAAAAGATTCATCCAGCCTTGCTTGACCATGTTCACATTTATACTTGTTAATCCTAAGAAAAATCAACATAGGATATTGACAATTGAACCCCAAGGGGTTGGCCCAAGTGGTGAAGGCCTTGATCTTGGGGTATCATTCCCTTCAAGGTCCAAGGTTCAACACTTCATGGGTGCAAACAATCCTTTGGGGCCACACCCCTTAGTGAAAAGTCAGCGATTTAACTAGTTCAGTATAGGAAAACTTCCAAGGGTGCGGTGCAGGGGACCGAGGTTTACTTTACAGGGTTGGATCCGAAAGGCCTTGTCTTGAAGAGGTTCCCCAACATCAAAAAAGAAAATAAAAAAGGATACCGACATCTGTCAATCTTCATGGCTAACCAAGATGTGGACAATCATGAAGCTGAGGAATAGGTGACCTATCCAATGAGAGTAAATAGGCATATGTAACAAGAAATGGGGTGGGAGAGGGGGTAATAAGTTATGCACCCCAATCTCATGTGGTGGGTAGGGGATCCAAAATCTAAAGATGTTGAACTGGGCTCTCCTTGGAAAATTGCTATGGCATTATATCAAGAGGGGGGAGGCATTCTGGAAGGTGGTGATAACTTCCAAATATGGTGGTAATTGGGTGGGATGGTGCTCTTTGGAGGTACAAGGTCTTATGGTGTGGGCCTGTGGCAAAACAAAAGGGTTTAGGGATTTTTTCTCAACACATCGGATTCATGTTGGGTGATGGTTCTACGATCAGTTTTTGGGATGACACTTGGTGCGGTGATAGAGCGGTTAAGAACACTTTCCCTACCATATATATGATTGTGAGCAGACTGGAGGCATCAGTGGCTGAGTTATTGGAAATTTTGGGTGGTTCTATTCAGTGGAATGTTCGATTCCTTAGAGCAGCACATGATTGGGAAGTTGGGGTTCTTATATAATTCTTCAAGTTATTGTACTCTACCGAAACAAGGATTCAAGAAGCAGACACGATGTCATGGAGTCCCTCTAAAAGTGGGAAATTCTCTGTCTGTTTATTCTATAGGGTCATCACTAATTAGAAGAGTAATCATTTCCGTTTCAGGAACATTTGGAAGAGTAAGGCAACTTTATAGACTGCTTTCTTTGTATGTACAGTGGCATTAGGGAAGATCCTGACCATGGACAACAAATGGAAATACTAAATTATAGTGATCAACTGGTGTTGTATGAGTAGGAAAATTGGTGAAACAGTAGACCACTTGCTGCATCATTGTGAGGTTTCCAGGGCCCTATGGGATGACATTTTTGGCAGAGTTGGATTGGTATGGGTTATGCCTAGGAGGGTGGCAGATCTTATAGCCAGCTGGATAAGTCTTCATGGTATCCTGCAGATTGCAGCAATATGGAAAATGGTCCCAATATGCCTTTTGTGGTGCATTTAGAGGGAAAGAAACAATTGGAATTTCAATGATAAGGAATGCTCAGTAGAGCAACTCAGAAGATAATTTTTCAACACACTGTTTTTCTGGGAAATAGCTTTAGATTTCAATGGGCTTAATATTCATGATTTCCTTGTATCTACTTCTTCTTACTAGCTAGATGTTTTCTCTTGTGGTACTTCCAGTGTACTTGGTTATGCGTGCTGAATCAATAAAGTTTTACTCATAAAAACAAACAAAACATTCTTCCCTAGGATAATAACAAGCATAACCAGATAAAAATCATGTGGGTTCATACAAGACATTTGCAAGTAACCAACAGGAGGATAGGGCAACAATGTGTAAAAGCAAATCGAGCAGTGATGTTGCATTTAAGGGAGTTCAAGTTGGAACTGAAAACATTATCCACTACCAGAAGCAAGTTCATAGACTGATTTCAAGGTAAATGTCAAAGCCATGGTATGAAGGAGGAAAAACGTCTTTGTAAGGAACTGAAACAAATTTTTTCTTTTTGATAAGTAATAAGGAACTGAAACATTCATAACTTTAATTTAAGATGCAAATAACCTGTTTTAGTCTTTGCTAGAGATGGCTGTACGACAACATGCATTATTACAACACTTCCGGCACTGTCACCAAAAGGCATTTGACACTGACCAACAGTCTTGGTGTTTTCCAAGATTTTACCAGAACTGATTAGTTTCACTTCATTCGCTGCCTTTGGTACGATTGTTTTACCTATGGATAAGAAAAGCATTTAAGAAAAATCAAAACACAAACCCGGATGAAAGATATTCCCCATTGTCACCTGATTCAGTCTATAGCTTTTATCAGTGTATTTAAGACAAAATTCCAAGAATTTACTGAAGGAACATTGGTCCAAAAAGACTCGTACAAAATTTCAAAAGAACTGTAAGGCTCCATTTGTTTGCACAAACCTCATATCTCATCTCAATCATTACAACTTTTTCTAATTCCAATACAAAAATCTAATAAACAATTCAACTTTTTCAAATTTCAAAATAAAAATAATACTAAAAAATGTATTCTAACAATATTTTATTCAATTACTATTCAAAATATCTCATCTTATCTCGTCTGAACTGTGTATCCAAACGGAGCCTAAATGTCTCAGTTATTTAAAACTTATAAATCTCCCATAGATTGCTTTCCGGGTTCGATTCCACCAAAAAATAGAATCAAATTGAAACGCGGGCAAATGCCCACAAAATAACCAAAAATCCGCTACCCAACAAGCAACCTTTAATGCCGGTTTTAAATTCTTCCTGATTTAATGTCTAAAAAATGATCATCCATAGGAAAAAATGGAAAAATTGATACCAAAAAATTAAAAAAAAAATAATTAACAAGTAAATAAGTATGTGAATTTTATAAATTACTAATCAATCGAGAGAGAGAGAGAGAGAGAGAGTCAAATACTATACAAGATTAAGAGAAACCGAATAGAGAATCATAAAATAAGAAGCGGGGTTTAACTTTCTTTATTAGAACTCTTTGTACTTGGGCTATTGCTATTGATTTTAATGGCCTAGATTTTCATGATTTCCTTATCTCTATTGCCCCTACTTAGCTAGGGCAAACTACACATGTACCGGGCTTTGCCTATTCTTCGATTAATATAATTTATTTACTTATTAAAAAAAAAAAAAAAAAAAGGTGAGCAGAGGAACCAACCTTTGGGCCAATCGGAGACAACCCTCTGCTTAAGCATATCGACGGTGGAGGCCGAGGAGTATTGAAAAGGGCCCAAATCGGAGCCATCGAAGAGCCTGAACTTGATGTCGAGCAGGTCCTCCACCGGCATCTGTAGTTTGAATTTCTCTGACGCTCCTCCGACCGATCGATTCGAAGGTGTCCCAGCCCCGCTACCGGAAACGTGCTTTATCAAATCACACCTTCCGAATTCGTAGACTATAAATCCAATCAAACTTCAATACAGCGAAAACGAAAATAAAAATTAAAGTAAAAAAAGAAAAAAGAGAAAAATATAAAGATCAAATCAACCTTCCGCAGCCGTAGTTTAAGATCAGAAGAGGCTCATCTACCAAGGATGGAATTTATTCTCGTTTTATTTTGGTTTATCTGATTTGGTGCGTGGGTTTTGAAAGGAAGGAAGAAATAAAAGGAAAAGAAATGGTATTGGTTTGGTTGGGGCTGACGAAGATATCTCAAGAGTCAAAACGTGTTTCACAATCTCATTACCGAACCGAACTGGCGAACCATAAGAAAACGGCGTTGTTTTTCATTTGCTTTCCTCTTTCGCATTAAAAACCTTCGTTAATATAACGGTGACTCATCCGTCGCATTAAGTGGTTTGGATTCATAGATGAGTTGAATGGATTTATAAATAATAGAATAAAATATTATTAAAATATTAATTTTTAGTATTATTATTATTTTAAAATTTGAAAAAACTAAATTATTTATTATATTTTATGTAAAAATTTAAAAAAATTGTAATGATAAAATAATATTAGTTGAAGTGGGTTTTATTCAAACTTTGTATATATAAGTTCTAAGGTATATATGTTTTGTGCGTTTTTTTTTTTTTTTATTAAGTGATGTGTATTATTAAAAAATAATTTTTTTGTAATTCTAAGACATCTATTTTTTTCAAAAGGAATACACAAAACTTGCACATTTGAAAATTGTAAATATCATTTCTCAATATATAAATATAACGCCCTGTTCCCGTGGGTAGGGAAAGTTAACTCATGTTACCTAAAATCATCTTCAATAACACTTTTAAAATAACTTAGAGTCTCTAAAACATATTAACCTATTTGTTCAACACAAATATCTATGTTCAACACAAATATCCAAGTACCTCAATAATATACATTAATATTTCTACAAAAACTAGAAATATCCATTACTCAAAATACTAAAACAATATAAAATATCAACACTACCAAAAAGACTCTTAAAAAAGTTCTTGTACCATAAGGCACTAATTTTTTATGATCAACAAAACTTGCAAGTACTCCTTATTCTTGACTTCCAGTTGGTGTATCAAAATTATTTAAAAAATATTATGGAGATAAGAGGTGAGTTATCAACAACTCCGTAAGTAGAGAACATATACTAGTATATAAATATGAGTATTTACTAAGTTCAGAATGTAGAACAAAAATATTATTTTAGGAATACAAAATCAGAACATGTTATCAAAAATATCAGAGCAAAAATTAAAAAATATTCTTATGCAAAATTCCTTTAGTATGGCATAACTAAAACATTATATCAGAACATAATTCCATGTTTAACCCCTATGGTAGGGTTGTGCAAAATCTTGACGACCAATTGAGCAGAAATAGAATGTGAATTTTCTCCTTATTATTCTCAGAGCCCAAGTGTGCACATAGGAAAGACCACTCATAAAATCACTTTGTTTCCAAAATGAGTGCACCAAAAATAGAAAAAGTTAGTACCAACCCGAAAAGAGGCCACAATTTTACACCTGTAGTAAGGTCAAAACGGAACAGAATGTCATGCCAGAGATTTTCAGAAATCATATCATATCAAAGTACAAAACATCTTTAAAACATAATAGAATCAAATCATAAAATATAACTTATGTACAAAATTTCATATTCACTCTTTTTTATACAATTCAGAAACATGTAAAAATAGCTCATGTCTACACCAGTCATGCCAGAAAAATACTTTATTCTTATAAGGAATTTCATGAGTAATGCAGAACAAATAATTGAGGTTGTTTCAAAATCCTTTTCATAACAAAGCATGTCTGTTTTTCATCAAATTAACTTCATATCATTTTATTTTATGCAAAATCTAGCATAGGAACCCCGCTTACCTGAAATTCTTATCTTTTCAAAATTTTTCCATAACAGTACTGAACAATTGTCAATCGTCACCAATAAAAATTCATGTAACTTCAATAAATTTTCAATGAACAGATATCTCATATTTACACCCGAAGTACCTATTTTAATTCCTCAAAAACCTAAATTTTCAATTAAAAAAATATTATCATTTTCCAAATTTCTCAATATCCAACTTAATCTCTTGCTAAAATATTAAATCCTAACTAAATTACTATTGAAAAATCAATCAAATTTAATACTAAATAACATAATTATACCAAAATACTTAAATTATACAACAACAATTATTTAATAAACTAGATCATAATAAAATTACAACATTATCGCTTACTTTTGAAAGAAAACCTTACTTAAAATCAATTTAAATTACCAAAATAGTTTTTGTAAACATAGGTAACTTAGAGTTTACTGACACATATTAAAAGTTTAAGACACAATAATGTAACTTATAGCTCAAAGGGTAATAATGTAATTTTTTTATCTAGTAGACCAACTATACAACGAGCTTATGTAACACTTTATCATTTGAAAACATGATCAAAGGCATAACGTTAATAATCCTTCTTCTATTAGGTTGACAGATGCATAAATATCTCTATATATAAAAAGTGTCTATCTAACATAAATGGTTGGTTTAACCTTTTTTTGTTATTTTATGTTAAAGTTAACCCGCTTTGTCAATTTGTCCGTCATTAGCCATCTTCATTTCACATCACATTGTGATTATACAATCTTGGTTAAAAATAAAAATAAAACCTCATGCACGAGATGCATAATAACTATTCTCGAGAATGAAAGAAAAAGATAGATTTACATTAAGAACAAATAGTATATTTATTTCTAAACAGTAAAAAAATTAGTAAAAAAAACCAAAAAATTATGCATATTTCACAACTCATTATAAAAGCAATCTCGGTTAAAACTAAAAATAGAACCTCACGCAACTATCCTCGGGAATGAAAGAAAAAAATAGATTTACATTGAGAACAAATAGTATATTATTTCTGAACAACAAAAAAATTAGAAAAAAAAAACTAGAAAACTTTGCATATTTCTCCTGTTCATGCATCTGCTTGGCTAATGAAAAATTGTCATTAACTCGATCAGCGTCTTCTCATTCTCCTCAATTGCCTTTATGTTATTCCAGCTGCACATTAAAATGATCTAGGGGTTAGTCAATTCCTAGCATTTTCCTTTCTCCATATTGTTCTTTGTTATTGTTCATGTGATTTTATGAGAAAAAAGTTTTGTTTCTTAATTTTATTTGTAATAAAATAAACTAAGTTTTCTTTGGTTTTGATTCTTATGGTATCATTTTTGTCAGGGGAATTCTATATCAACTATGAAATACAACTTCCTTACTTTCTACCTAAATGTCTATTTGAACAAGTAATCTTCATGCATCCTGGCAAGAAAATGTGTATATATGGTCATATTGTTTTGTTGATCCCTTACCTGGGTGTTTGCTTATGATTGAAGGTAGCAGTTAGTGGGTGGTTATTTTTTAATCAACCTATGAATACAACTAGAGTTAAGCACTAGGTGTTAAGCCAATACATCTATCTATGGGTTGCTTTGTGTTTGAGGGGTTAGCAGATGCAAATGGAGGTGCATAGAATTGATGAATTAGTCCATTTCTATGGTGTCTTGGAAATGAGAAATTTTAATTATTGGAGATTTGAAATAATTTGACTTTCTGTTTTTGATTTGGACCTCTCATCCTTTTTCTTTTGTGATCACTTTTTTTTCCCGAGTGGAATGAAGATTATAACTTCTACATGCAAGTTAGTCAATAATGCATTTCTTTGATAGAAGGGTTAAACAATATGTTCTTGTGGGAACGCAGTTAAAAGGAGACCTATATTACTATTATAGCAAGTGGGGTTGTATATCCTGGGTTTGTTCCGAAGGGTGTCTGAAGGTTCTTGCCTTAGTGAGATCCTTTGTCCTCGTAGAACAAGTATACCCTTATAACAACACTAGTAGACTCCACATGGTGATCATATAGTGTTCAATGTGTGTTTTAACTGCTGTTTCAACACTTTCCATACATATTTGGGTGTGTGTGTGTTAGTAACCATCAGTTCCAAAAGCTAAAACTGTTAGAAAATAGGCTGAAAATGCATATTAAGCTCACAAACACGTTAAAGTTGAAACATTAAGGTTAAAGCCCTACACTCCCATCTGTTTGTTTCTCAATTAAATATAAATTTTCCTAGGTTAGGGCATTAAATTTTTTATAGAATAACCAGTGATGGAGCAGTAATATTCGTAATACTTACAGAGCAACCAGTGACGGAGATCTACTGCAATGGAGATTGACTGAGGTTTTTCTTGATGTTGCTCTCGTAGACAAAATTTATGTACAGATTCACATTAGAACAATTTATTACTCTATTTAAAAATGTCTTTATAAAAAATCAAAAAACAAAAAGGAAAAAAGAGGTGTTTTTTATAGATTGAAAGATCAGTAAGCAATCAGAAAAAAAAAAATCAACCAAAAAAATCATCATAACAACGCAACGCACAAAAATAGAAGGAAAAAAGAAACAATAAATTAAGATCTGAGAAATAGTATGAATCAATAACAAATCTCAGATTTGTGTGTATTGTCAAAAAATATTTAGAAACGAGGGCAGAGAGTTAATCAACACTATTAAGACAAGAGCACCATCTGTAACTACTATGCTCCAGCACTCACCCAAGAAGAGCCTACGGCAGCACATTCCAGAAGAATCACAGGAAGAGACTTAAGAGAATATTTTTGTAACAGAAAATATGAGCTGGCACATCTTTGCAGTACATTCTATTATAGCTATATGCCTATAAATGTAGTCTCTCGATGTATTAAGGATCAATGAGAAAACAGAGCAATTGTTGATTCTTTTCATCTTTGTTTAGCCTTTCTTTCATACACCTGGTGGGTTGGTTTTGTTCCTCATCAAACACACATTAGCTAGGAAAAAAAAAAAAAAGATATGAAAGATGAGCCTTCATTAGATTTAAAAACTCCTTTCTAAAAAAATCATAAAATAAAAATAAACAGAGTTGTTGAAAAAAAAGCGATTTCTGAGAAATATAATCTCAGGTTTGTATGTATTAAAAAAAATAGAAACAGGCAAACAGAGATAATCAACACGCATTAGCTGAAAAAAAAATCAGATCTGAAAGATGAGGCTTCAGATTCGTTAGATTTCAAATTTTATTTCTAAAAAATCAGAAAACAAAAATAAACAGGGGCCTTGATTTTTACAGATAAAAATAAATAAATGAAAACAAACACAAATATGAGGGTGGGAAGCATTGTGTGTGTGAGAGAGCAGAAGAAAAAGAGAAAGTGTTGTGTGTGAGTGCGATTGAGTGTGCGAGGGTTAGAGAAGCAGATGGAGGTTGAAGGTTAGAGAGAATCTGGGAAAAACAGAGAGTTGAGAGAGAGTAGATCTGAAGGGGGAGAATATACAGAGGATTGAGAGAGAGCGAGAGAGTGGGAGAAGGAGAAGCTTCGAGAGAAAGTGCGCAAGAGTGGGTATAGACAAAGAAAGAGTTGTCGAGACTTGTATCCATTGTAATATCTTGTTAAATAGACGCACAGCTCAATAACTTTATTTATACCCTCCCTCCTCTATGTACTTCCCTATTTTTTATATATAAGATAAAAAATAAAAAATAAAAATTTACAATTGTAGATCTCAAAAGTTTTCACAATTTTTTAATATTTATTTATATTTTATACATTACATTTTATTTATTTTTTTTATCAAATATTTATTATATCAATAGTTAATAGAAAATTTAAAATAATTTTAAAAAATTAAATTTAAAAAATTAAAAATATATTAAAAAATTTAATAATTTTAAAAAAAATACAGAGTATAAAGTGTAGTAAACCTTTAGGTTGGCTTTCCAGACAAGACATAGTTACAAATTACTGCCACACTACGTAATAACCACATCACAATATTTTCCTCGACGATTGTGCCCATTTTCTTTTGTCTTACCAAAGTAATCTCTTTGGAGCTCATAAATTCTAGCCGACTTTGTTTTAAATCATACTATCCGCTTAAGATCTTTCCATACCTAAGGATAGGTTTGGGGCAAAGACAAGATAAGATTTTTTATTTTTATCTCATCTCATCATTCTATTTTTTCAAATTTTCATATAAAATATAATAAATAATTCAACTTTTTCAAATCCAAATATAACTTTTACAAATTTCAATTCAACTTTTTCAAATTTCAAACTATAAAATAATATTTTAAACTTTAAAACAAAACAAAAAATTCTCATCTCAACCCCAAATCAATCAGGGTAGGTTTGGGGGTGAGATGAGAATTTTGTGTTTTATTTTAGAGTTTAAAATATTATTTTTTAATTTTAAAATTTGAAAAAGTTGAATTGGAATTTGAAAAAGTTGAATTGTTTATTATATTTTGTATGGGGATTTGAAAAAGGTGTTATGATGAGTTGAGATGAGATGAGAATTTTTGAAAATTCTTGGCTTCCAAACCTGGCCTGTTCTTTTGCGCAAATCTCAATGTCCCGTCGCTGAGTCTCAGACGAAGTTATCTTTCAATCTTTCATTTTCTTATATTTTTGTATTTATATATATTTTTAATAATATAGATATTTGGGTATAAGTAGATATAGCATGTTAAAGCTGTATTTTAAAAAAATGTCTCCCTTTTTTACTTTGTTACGAAATTTTAGTATTGAAATTTGCATTATTAATTTAAGCTTTTATTAAATTTTAAATTTAAGCATCTTTTTTTAAATGGTATGCAAATCAAGTATGTATCTTATAATTTTAATATATAATTGATATCTTATTTAATTTACAATTTAACACTATTAAAATTTAAAATAATATATTCAATACATTTAAAGTGTTGGGACATATGTTGAACTGAAGGATAATACTAGAAAGATAGCTGCTATTATGTTTGGTGAAGTAGTAGAATAGGCATTTAGTTGTTTAGTAGTTGAATTGATGGAACATGCCGAAGAAATATCTTTTAAAATTTTTATTCAAAAATTGAGTTTGATTATAATAAGTTAATTAAAAAAATCAAGTTGTTAACGATTCACCAATGATATACAATTTAAGTTAATGCTCTTATTTTATAATACATCACAATATGTAATTATTTATAAATTACATAAATATCACATTGTTAATTAATTAATTGAAAATATTACATCTTTATTAATAAAAAAATTAGTTCTTAACAAAAATAAATAAACATAAACTAAGCAAACGTGCATTGAACGTTGCTTTCACCTAGCATATATATATATCTCTCTCTATATATTCTCTCTATATATAAAAAGTATGTATCTAATAGAAAATTGTTGGTTTAACAGTTTTTTATTATTTTTCGTTAAAATAACGTTTTGTTAAGTTGTCTGTTATGTATTAACCGTTATGTATAAAATCAATCTGAATTTAAAAGAAAAACTAGAAAAATTAACCCAAAATATTTTCATATTCATTATTTACGCCCAGATTCATGCATATGGGAAGAAAATTAAATGCCTCATGCTCGAGATAACCACTTTCTCATCAAGTCATTCATGCATTTGATTGATTTGTCAAATTGTCCGTACATTATCTATAAAAGCAATCTGAGTTTAAAAAAAAAATGAAAAAATTAACAAAACACTCTTCGTATTCCTCAGATTCATGCATCTGTAAAAAATAAAAAAGCCTCATAGTCGAGATAACCAGTTTCTATTCAATTCCCATTATTTCAGTCCAGCACTCCCTTCTCTTCAATTCCCATTATTTCAGTCTAGCAACATCTTCAAAAAACATCATCCGCTGCACATTAAAAATTACTGGGGTTAGTCAATTTCTTCTTCTATTATTTTTTTTTAATATTTTAAGTTTAGTTTTTCTTGGTTTTTTCCCCCTATTCTATTGCAATGCTTATTGTTTTATGTGGTTTATTTTGAATGATTAGTTTTCGGTTCATCTTGATTAAATAATGAAATTTATAAATAATGATGTAAATAATGATGTAATATTGATGTAATTCATAAGTAATGACAAATATAGGGCATAGCTTGATACAAATATACCAAAACAGAAAACAATACATGTATCACAAACAATACATATCTTAACACGTTTCTGCCTTGAAACGTGTATAAGAGATCGAAGTACACTGGCAACAAATTCTGTATGGAAGATTTCTTTATAATATTTGTGTTTTTATTTGTGACTTCTTTAGTGTTTTATTTAAGGACTCTATTCTGTTTGAACAAAATCAACAATATATATGAAAAACGTGCAAATCAATCACATACCAATAAATCAATTCCAATACAAAAACATATTGAATAACAAATTGATATTTGAAATAACATATTCCAATAAAAATTTTGCTTCTTATATATATGTTGTATCATCTTCTGATTTATTTTTTTATATATGCTTTTGTGTTCTTTTAGCATAATTTGACATGTTTGATATTTGTTGATATTTATTTTTTTATATATGCTTTTGTGTTCTTCTGATATTTGTGTTCTTTTGTTTGATATTTATTTTTTTCTTTCTTGATCTGTTTATCAAGTGGTCAGTTGGTGCATAGGATACCTACATAAAATCTGTTAGAGTCTCATCTGACTATAGTTTGAGGTAAATATTTTTTCCCCTCAAAATATTTCTTAAATTCATGTTTATTGTGTAAAAGAATTCCTATATATATTTTTCCTATGCTCTATTGATTTGTTCTATGTTTGTGAGTGAATGCAGATTATGATGTTGATTTCTGAATTTATATTACTGTGTTGTAATATAAATTGATTAAATAGATCCTATAAATAATATAAATTATTATGTTGATTTGTTCTATGTTTGTGTTCTTTTGTTCTAGGTTCTTATAGTAATTATTGATTAAATAGATCCTATTTCTTAAGACCAAGATCATACTGTTTCAGGCAATTCCTATTAGTTATTAACGAAAACATTTCTGCTTAAATTTATAATTAACAGATTAACAAATAAAACCAACTCAACAATAATACCTTTCGACTCATCAAGCAACTCCATAAGTGTCTTGTCCTCTTCATTCTCTTCAGAAGCTTCTCCCGGCAAAGTTTGAACAAGTTGGAAAATTTATAAATATATAAATATATAAAACGACATTGACTCCAACAAATCAATAAATATATCTATTAGTAAATTCTACTCTCAATCTACATTAAAACCAAAGTACTAATCTGAAACTAAAAAAGAAAAAGAAAAGTTGAAAAACTCATGCTTTTAGCCATCAAAACTCACTACCAATCTGATAAAAAGAACATAAAATAAAACATAAAGATGTTTATTTATAAAAAATCAACAAACAAAAAGGAAAAAACTGGGCATAGATTGATGCAAATATACCAAAACAGAGTATATCTATGGTCAATGCTACAAAGAGCAGAAACAAACATATTAAATAAACCAAGAGGGATAGACAGAGTATATCTACGCCAAGTAACATGTGTATGGAATAAATTTGGTGATGGATACTTTAGAGAACAACACACATCAAGAAAAAAAAAAAAAGATGGAGGTTCAAATTCGTAAGGTTTCGGAAAAGAACAATGTGAAAAATCAGGAAATACTTAGAAAGATAGGGTTAGCTGTTTTTACAAATCTAAACATCTGTAAACATTTGAAAAAAAAATATTTATGCGGAATAATGAAATGATCATAGAGAAAGAAACAAAATAGATCAGGGTGAACAGATCGACACACATCAAGCGACAACAAAAAAAAACAAAAAAAAATATTAAAAGATTGAGGTTCAAATTCTTAGGGTTTCGAAAAATAACATTGTGAAAATTCAGAAAATACAAAGAAAGACAGATTTAAAGGTTTTTACAGATCTAAATATCTGTAAGCATTCGAAAAAAATAAAAAACTTTGCCTTGCAACCAAAATGTGACGAAAAATCCTAACGAGAGGGTCATTGTTGCGAAAAATATACAAAGAGATAAATTAGAGGTTCAGATATGAAGAGACAAAGAAAGAGAAGAAGAAAAGTAAGAATAAGAGACGAAGAGGGAGAAAGAGAGACGGGAAGATAAATCTGGTAGAGGCGAGAGAAAGAGAAGAAGAAAAGTGAGAAGAAGAAAGAGAGGGAGGGAGAGAGACGCGAAGATTCAAGAAGAATGTAGAAGAGGCGAGCGGAGAAATGAGATGAATTTGTACGTTCTGTTGTTGAGTTAGGATTTTTTCCCCTCAAAACGGTATCGTGTTGGTATACATATATATATATAGTTATTATATATAGTTAAACTCATATAATAAGATTTTTGAAGTTATTTATAAATTGTTTATAAATTACAGGGACATATTATTTATAGTTATTTAAAAAATACATTGACATATTATTATCTAAAAAATAATTTATAATTTATTTATATATCACAGTGTTTAATTATTTATAAATTAGATAAATATTACATTGTTATTTAATTAACTGAATTTTTTTATTTTTTATTTTATTTTTTATAAGAAACATGACTTCCATTAATAAAATAAGATTACAGATATTTATCAAGTCAAATGACTTAAGAAAGAATTTAATTAACTGAATTGAGTTTAGTAATATATAAATACATGATAATTTAAGACTTATATCTATTGATATATATATCAATATTTTTTAACATATATCCCTTAATATTAGATGCATATCAAACGTGAATTCAAACTATTTCAATTTTTTTTTTTAAATATTCACAAGAG
>QEOT01124214.1:99704-145303 GCA_003123785.1 Pterocarya stenoptera | reverse complement strand
TTATTATATATAGTTAAACTCATATAATAAGATTTTTGAAGTTATTTATAAATTGTTTATAAATTACAGGGACATATTATTTATAGTTATTTAAAAAATACATTGACATATTATTATCTAAAAAATAATTTATAATTTATTTATATATCACAGTGTTTAATTATTTATAAATTAGATAAATATTACATTGTTATTTAATTAACTGAATTTTTTTATTTTTTATTTTATTTTTTATAAGAAACATGACTTCCATTAATAAAATAAGATTACAGATATTTATCAAGTCAAATGACTTAAGAAAGAATTTAATTAACTGAATTGAGTTTAGTAATATATAAATACATGATAATTTAAGACTTATATCTATTGATATATATATCAATATTTTTTAACATATATCCCTTAATATTAGATGCATATCAAACGTGAATTCAAACTATTTCAATTTTTTTTTTTAAATATTCACAAGAGTAATTGTTAAAATAAAAAAGAAGAGTAGTTATGTTTAAAAATAGAAGTGGGAGAAAAACCTAATTAAAAAAAATAAAAAAATATTATTTTAATAAAATAAAGAAATGATAGAGAATTAGATGTAGGAAATTTTTGAAATATGAGTAAAATTTAGGTAAAAAATTTAGAAAATGTACTTTTTAAGTAAAATATAAATAATTTTATTAAAAATAAGATGGGAATACTCTTAGAATTGCTTGTTAGTCAGTATCATAACTAAGTTGTTGGTAATCTCTTTCAGTGTCTTTTATAGAGTGTCATTTTGTTAAGATTTTAGATTACGATAATTGTAGGCAAACACATCATGATAGTTTCGTTATATTTCTAAAAATTAATTATTTCATTGAACGTTTTTTAATGTATATTGTGATGTGCATTAGTTTACAGATATATTTATAAATTTTTTATAAATTGCAGTCACATATTATTTATAATTATTTAAAAAATACATTGACAAATTGTTATTTAAATAATTATTTATATTTATATATCACATTGTGTGATTTATAAACATCATTATTTAATTAACAAAAAATATTACGTCCTTAATAATAAAAAATTAGATATTAGCAAAAATAAATAAATATAAACTAAGCAAACGTGCATTGCACGTTACTTTTACTTAGTATATATATATTATATATATAGGTAGTGTTGCAGCTCCTGCTGGGGCTCCCGCCGGGGTTCTGGGGTGTAATGTTGTTTTTTTATGTGTGTTTTTTTTAAATTATTTTTTATATAAAATTTTTAACACTTTTAAATATTTTTAAAAAATAAAATAAATTTAGAACATTATTAAAAAAATATTTTTTTAATCAAAAAGTTAAAAAAAATATTTCCTTAATCATGAAGTAAAATAAAAAATATTAAAACACGATTAAGTAAATATTTCTTAATAATATTATAAATATTTTTTATTTTTTTAAAATACTTCAAATTATTAAAAAATTTTATATAAAAAAAAAAAACTTAAAAAATACACATAAAAAAAAAACTTTAACCCAGCAGAAACTTCCAGCGGGAATATAGCATTTCCATAAATATATATATATATATTTATATATATAAAACATTTTAAGAAAATGCTATTCGGCCCGCTCTAAAAGGCGATGAGTCTCATCTCAGACTCACTTACTTCTTATTGACTTTTATTCATTCATTTTATTTAATTAAAACACGAAAGCAACGGGGGAGTAACGAATCGAAATTTTGGGGAAATGCCTCTGCTTGTTCTCTCCGCCCATTGCCCATCGACACCGTGAGCCGACCTCATCTCCGTCCATCTCCAGACCACATCTCCGTCCTCCTCTCTGCGTTTTTTTTTTTCATCCCAGACCCACAATTTCCGCCATCTCTCCGAGGGAATCTCCAAGGTCTTGGTTTTATTTTTTTCTCTCTCTCTCCGACGGAATCACCTCTGCTCAGCCTCCGCATTCACAACCAAGCCCCGCTGCCAAGCTACTCCACATCGCCAGCTCCACCCGAAGTCATTCACCTCTACTCGCAACAGAAGTTTCGCCCGCAGAGTGTTCCTCGCCATCATCACCGTTTATAAACCATGCAAGCTACAAAAAATCGTGACGAGGTGCAACCGTGGCATCCTCCACAGCACCTCCATAGCCACGGTCAGGAAGAAACCGCCACCACCCTCTTCACGGACTCAGCACGTTGTCCCCTGTTTTTTACACTCATAACAGAGCATCTGAACCAGCACTGCACCTCTACTACCGACGACGAAAGCTGCCAGCCACTCCGGAGACGACGACCAGCGCCACCGTCCGAAGCTCCCATACACGCCGCATGATGCTTAAACCTTTCCTCTTCATCCCTACCTCTCGGCTCGCTCTCTCTATCTCACTCCCATTACACAGCAAGCAGATGGTCTTTCTCTGAAACAAAAGAAACAGAAGGCAAACGAAAAAAAAGAAAAGAGAAAGATAAATAGAGCACAACGCGAAGCAACTCATGCGAAAAATTGGGCAAAATGCAGACGAAAAAAGGAAAAAGTATTGCGGTTTAGGTGCTTTCGGTTTAATCTCAGTTTCTTTGAGTTCCTCTAGTGAATACTTTCTTTGAGTGTTTATTTTATTTAGAATTCAATTTTAGTTTGAGTGTTTATTAAATAATTGAGAGTTCAATTTATTTTAACGTGCATTTTATTTTAAGAGTTCTAAATGTGAGGTCGGCTCACGGTGTCGATGGGAGATGGGCGATGGGCGGAGAGAACGTGCAGAGGAATTTCCCAAAATTTCAAATCCGTTACTTCCTTGTTGCTTTCGTATTTTAATTAAATGAAATGAATGAATAAAAGTCAATAAGGAGTAAGTGAGTCTGAGATGGGATGCCACGTACAGCGGGACAAAATAACGGGAGTTTAGAGCGGTGGCTGTACCTATCCAAGCATAAACAAAGACCAGAACCAAAGGCCTGAGCGGCAGAGTACTCCGTCGAAGTTGACGTTAGGCCCAGAGCAGAGGGATGCGGTGGAAGTTGGCTGAGGGTGATGTGGCGAAGATGCCGACGCTGAGCGGCTGAGCAAGAGAGAAAAAGAGAGAGAGAGATGAGCGAGAGAGGGCGGAGAGAAGAAAAAAAAAAGTAAGCCGAGAGAAGGAGGGCGACCGCATGGAAAACTCACCGAGAAAACAGCAAAGCTGCGGCGCCAAGGTGGTTGGCCAGCGGCAGATCACGGGGTGGCTGGGGCGTCGGCGTCGCTTGGCTGGGTTGAGTAGAACAGCGGCAAGCCGAAAAGAGAAACTCTGCTTCTTGGTGCGGGACCAGCTGGTGGCGTTTGGCCCTGATATGAAGAGCACGTAAAGGGGCTCTTGTGATTGAGGTGTGGAGGAAACGGGGCTGTTGGCGTGGACGACTGCTCTGTTTTGGGCTGCAAAACAGAGGTGGTACATGGCTTACAAAGGAGGCCACGGTGATGGTGGTTTGCAGTGACTCAAGGTGGGAGGAACAATTCCTCTGTTTTGGGTGTGCAAAAACGGGTGGTGTTACACGTGGAGAGGGCGGTAAACTTTTGAGTGTCTGAGGTTCCGTGCGTGGACCGAGTTCGGTGGAGTAGTGACGTGCTGGCTTGGCTGTGGGGTGGCGGGGCTGCTAGACGGCGTGGGTTGTTCACGGTGGTCTTATTCTGGAAGTGAGGCTTGGAGAATACTACTGAACACAACTGGGCAGTGAAGCTAGTACTTCTGTCGGCAGATACGTAGTCTTTTCACCGAAAAATCCAAGCAGTGGTAACCCTACTTTAGAAGATGGGGTCTAACGTGTACGTGTTGTATGTATATAGGAACAATTGTCGTGCACGTAGAGCGATAGAGATGGCATACGGTGGGAATTTAGCTGCTGTGCTGGTTTCTGGACACGTGGGGACATGGGACTAAGTGTTGTGTTGACCTCGTCGTGTTTGATAGAAATTAATGTAGAACGTGCGGCTTGATTTACGTCCATGAATCTAAATATATAGAAGGCAGTGGTTCAAGAAATTTTATCACCAAGGAGATTCTAAAATTGTAACTCCAGGTGTACTAAAAAAATTGGACATGTTAATGGCCTTGAACTCGATAAATAATTTAGGCCATAAATGACTAAAATAAATTTCTTATCCAACAATATCTTCAACGTTTAGAAAAAGTTTATTAGGCCGAGTTCTAATTATTCCAGCCCCTCCGTGATTTATTATTTGGATCTTCGTCTAATCATTAAGCCCAATTAAAAATTCATACTTTGTCAAAATAAAATTTTGATCCTGTAATTTGTTATGAAAGTACTCGTTAAAATTCAAATGAACTTTTCATACATAAGCCTAAAAATATTTAGAATACTCGGGCTGGATCCGGGTGTTACAATAAATGCCTCAAACTATTACTAAGTTTGCAATTACCCCTCTAAACTATCAATCTTTTCAAATAACCTCCAAAACTATCAAAAATTTCAATATACCCCTTAAAAAGATCAAATTACCCTGAAAATGTTAAAAAACAATTCAAAATAGTAGAAGTATATTTTTTTTTCAAAAACAGAAAATATTTTTAGAAAATATGTTTTTAAAAATAAAAAGTACGTATTTAAACAGGAGAAGTATTTGTCAAAAAGGCTTTCTTTGTATTTTCAAGGGTATTAGTTAGGCATGTATGTGCAAGGCACGTGACACGTGCTTGATTTCCCGTTATAGTATAGATTAAAATTTCAAATGAAAAAGGAGAACTTCAATCCAAACATACAAATTAATAATATCAAATTGATAAAAGGAAGAGTTTTATCTAAAGATATCAAATCCACAAGTATAGTGTTAAGCGAAATAAGTTTATGTGCATGCTTTTATGAATATTCAAAATATGATAATAGTCTCCCATAGTGCTCACTTGGGAAGTGAGTACTTTTGCTCTCTTGGTGCTCACCAAGTTGCTTGGGGGTGAGCACTTTGATTTTTCAATTTCAGTGAGCTTCATACTCCTTCACGTTGCTCGTATAGGAAGCGAGCACTTTTGCAATCCGAGGTGCTCGCCTGGGGGCAAGTACTTTTCCTCTCCTGTGGGTGAGTAATTTGCTTTTCCATGGGGTTTGACACTTTTGTTCTCATAATACTTGTTAGGTGGCGAACACTTTTCCTCTCCATTATGCTCTCCTAAGGGAGATCACTTTTGCTCTCCCTCATACTCACTTGGCAGCGAGCACTTTACATTACCATGATTCTCATCGACGTGGCGAGTACTTTTGCTCTCCACAACGCTTATCTTGGGGCGAGCATTTTACTTTTCCATAATTCTCATTGAAGTGGAGAGTTTCATGCTCCTCCATGTTGATTGCGTAGGTGACGTGCACTTTTGTTCCTTCAGTAGTAGTTGAGGTGGCGAGCACTTTTGCCTCACGTGATGCTTGTCTTAAGGTGATCACTTTGCTTTATCATAGTGCTTGCGTGAGTACAAGTATTTTTTCTCTCCCCAGTGTTAGCTTGAGGCCGAGCACTTTGCTTGTGTGGGTGGCGTTCACTTTTACTTTCGCGGTCGCCAAGGTGACGAGAAGTTTTGCTACACATGTGCTTGATTGGATGGGGAGTACTTTTGCTATCTGTGGTGCTCACCTGGGTAGTGAGCACTTTTGATCTAGGTAGTGCTCTCCTAGGTGGGGAGCATTTTATTTCTCAATGATACTCATCTGGGGGTGAACACTTTTCCTTTCAGTAGTGCTCACTTGGGGGCGAGCTCTTTTGGTCTCGGGATGCTCACAATTAACATTCCAACACCATCTTTTGCTCTCACATGCTCGTATGGGGTGAATACTTTGCCTTTTCACGATGCTAGCCTTGGTGGCAAGAACTATACATTTTAGTGGATAAATTAATATTCTTTTTTTTGTTAGAAAAAAATAAAAATAGTTGAGCAAAGTAAAACCAAGTTGAAAATAGCAAGTTAACTCACAATAAACATTTCAGCGCCATCTTTTTTTTTTTTTTTTAAACACCAAGCTCGTTTTGATTAGCTCGAGTTTGGATCTGCTCTGCGAGCTCTCAATTCGAACTTGAGTTATTTGAGTCAAGCACGACTCAATAGCCCAAAAGATTGACTTAGCTCAGATTAATTACAACCCTACACCTAACCTACCTGACACTCCAATCACCTCTCATGTTATTTGCCTCTCCATTTGAAACTAAGCACGGCTAGGGTTACGCATCCTAGATTCCTAGCCGATTTTTCTTTTCGATTTGATCTGGAACCTGGAAAACTTGGTTCATCCTTATGGGTATTCGCCCGGGTTTTACCCAAAAGAGTATCCGGATTTTTGCTCCTAATCGGATGCGGGTACCTGGTTAATACCTGATATACGTAATCAAAGTTTATATTCCAAAGAAAAATTGCCTTATAGATGAAACGATATCATTTTGTATTTGCAGCCCTCCTCCTTGAAATAACTTTTTAACAAATTTGGATATCTTGTTAAAATCCAGATAATCGAATACCTAGATTTTTATAGTCGGGATAACTCGAATAGGTACTTGAATCGCTTATAAACACAGTGTTATAATTTTAGCCATCTCACAAACAAATATTCAAAAAATCAGATTAATGTAACTGATTGTAATATAGAATTATTATTGAATATTAGACAATTAAATAACCAAGAAATTAAATGATTAACATGATTGGATTTGTTCTTTACTTTAAACATGTTAGAAATCCGAAATTATATACTCATACAAGATCAAAATAAAAGCAAGAATAATAAAAAAAAATATGAAATTAATACAAGAAATTATGTGATTCGACCCTAATGATTTACATCTACGGCAGGAACAATATATGAGTCTTTGTTATTAAAGAATGTATCAAAACTTGAGTTTACAAATTACTTTCAACCATTAATCATCGTACAAAATATGGACTGATTTCCTCGTATTTTTCTCTAACGAAACCATACCATAAAATACATTTGATCATTTCCTCAAGCTCTAATTTGATCTTAATAAAACTAGGGTTTGAAAAAACCCCTACAACCCCTTCGTTTCTCTCCAGACGCGTGCGGCTTCAAACGGAAAGGTAAAATTATTTTTCTTTTGCTTCTGCCTCTTCGTTTCCCGTAGCTTGACTTTAAACTATAAAATTACAACTTTGCCATCGCTTAATATTACAAGTTTGCCATTAATCTATTTATAAAAAATGCCATTAATGAAATACAAACTTAAAAGCTTGACATATCTTCAGCGCACAGATGTGCGTTTAACTGGATAACCATATCCGCATTTGAGTTTACACCCTTAAGCATGGCTCTTTTCAACGTGTTTGACTTTTCGTTTTTTATTAAATATGAAATTGTTCGACGAACATATCCACTTCTTTCTCCCTTTTGTATATCCAGAGACACCCTAAATTTATAGGTACTTTTTGATGATCCATTCTCACATGGACATTCTAAGTTTTCTAATGAAGAAATTTCCGATGCTTTCGTAGATTCTTGTTCTAAACATATATGTATTTCCTAAGACCTTGAAAAGATTTAAAACTCTGTGAACAAGTAAACTGGAATAAGACAAAAGGATGTTGAAGACTCAAAAACTAAATATTTGTCCCATTTTGAACTCATCAAGGTATGTTATTGCTAAATTCAAATTCAAAGGCCGATGTAAATACCGGAACTTCAAGAACGTCTTGGGAAATTTTGAAAGCCGCGATATAACCTTCCACCAAGCAAGAATGTCAAATTTCCTATAATCTTCCTCACAACTTTCAATTAAGTATCTATCCACTTCTTATTTGATTTCCAAAGAATTTCTCGGTTGCAAGCATTTAATAAAGTGACCTAATCTCAATGCCCTCATATCCTCAATTCTACCAGATGAACTACTAGTTAGATCTTCAACTAAGGAATTCGTCTCTTCATCTTGTGCATAAGACCTACTCCCTTCTTCATTCTCAAGGTATGCTCCATATAATCGAGTCAAATCACTTTTTACCTGAAACTTCAACTCAATTGCCTTTGTAGGATCATTTGCATACACTTCTTTCAAAGAGATACAAGATATCGCCAATTTAATGTGATAAAAAAACAAGCTCAACATAAAAAACATATTCATATAGTCATAATTAACCCAAATACTTGTCAAATTTTTGTCTAGTATTTATTTTCATTAATCTCAACACATGTCTATGCTTTTCACATTACATGTCAATTGTATCTTAAATAGTAACTACCTCCGTTAAAAAGAAATATAAGTTACATAATAACAACCCAAAAAACACAACCCGCACCATGGAAAAATTTATCAAATTGAACAAACAATCTTGCCGGCCTTTTCCAATCATCACTCTTTGGAGGCCCTAACTTCTTTGTCATTCTCCTCCTACTCCTACTCCTCCTCCTCATCATTATCTTCATGATCATGATCATCATCGTCATCATTGTCGTCGTGATCATCGTCATCGTCAACCTCTTTAATTCTAGAAAGAAACATTCTCTTCCTCTAATCATTTAAAGGCCTTTTGAAATTTTTCATTCTATCCAATGTAAATATGTAGGGTTTTTATCTAGTTGGTACATCTAGGCATAAGTGACTTTTACACGTAATTATTTTCTCGTTGTACACATAACTTAAATGTACTCCATCCTAATGGAGATGACTTTACATATTTCACAACAATTCTTACCTTGGTTATAGATTCATCAAATTCTTTCAAGCCCTCCTAAACAATCAAGTTTAAGATGTGAGCACCACCACATCTCACATTCAAGAACTATTGTTCCAAAATTGTATCATTTATATCCTTGGTCTTTTTCTTTAAAAAAGTAATTGTTTCATTATTTGAACTTGCACTATCAAGAGTAATTGAAAGAATTCTCGGCTTCCCTAATCAAACACGCACATTTCTATTGCCCTCCAAGTGTCTCACCCTTGTAGTTTTTTCAAATATACAAAAAGACATGATTCTTTTGTGTAGTTTCCATTCATGATCAATATAACTTGCAGTGAGATATACGTAATTCAAGTTCTATATGAATATCTATGTATCTCTGCTAGGGCAAATCCGCTGACCTTTTCAGTTACTTTTCTCGCTAAAAAACACAATAAAACAATCTTTCGCTACCATAACATGAGATGGGATTACTGGTTCCTCCATGAATTTAAATGGCAAGTCATCAAGTATTAAATGGCAAGTTATAATCAATATTATCCTAAAAAACAGGATAATATTGATCATAATAACAAAAATAGCTCTAGGACATCATTTCCTTGCCATTTAGATTTGCCGCAACACAATCACACATGATGTTATGTACACATATTTAGATAATATTTTCATGTGGTATAATTCATATAAAAAATTATGTAAGTTCAAGGCGAGACACTCAAACATGCAAAACATAAAGAAAATAGGGTTTAACACCCTGCTCCACAAGGTTAATAACAAAGTCACTTTTAAAAATTCTCGGGAGCTAGAGTGTAACTATTGAACCTGACTTAAAAATATAATATTTTTTCTAAAGGAAGTGCCAAGTATAAAGATTCCTTATAATAAATAGAGTAGTTTTGTATTAAAATACTGAAATCATAAATAAAAGTATGTGGAAGCATTTATTAAAATTTCTCAAAATCTGTGCCATAAAAATCATAACTTAAAATCTTTGTATATGATTTAGGCCACTGCCACGCCTCCCTAGACTAAGTCCCTTTTTGTAACTCTACCTTCATAAATATTCTGACCTAGGGTGATTTAAAAATATAAAAACAAACTAAAATGAGTTGATGACTCGATAAGAAACTCATCATAACCTAAATATACTTAACACAAGGTTTTTCATAAAATATTTCATACATAGAACTTAAATTCATGATCATTCATACATATGCTTATGCCATGCATGACTTATCTTAAATTATCTTACTTATCATTCTTATCTTACTAGTACACACACTTAACCCTGTGTACAAGGTTGTGCACTGGCCGTATATCTCGCGGCCGTAAGGGGAGTTGCTAATAGTATTCTAGTATACTATGGTGGACCACGCTTAGCTCTGTGGCTAGCACATCCATCCATAAATTGCATGGGTACCATGCATCTGAATGACCATCTGATTAAACTATTTTGAACTTATTTTAAACTTGATCTTATGAAAGTTTACGTGTCTTATGGAACATGAGTTGCGTAAGATACATTATACATATATAACTATAATATGTATAATGAAACATGATGAATGACGTGTTTGCAAATATCATGACATGTGTGGTACGTAAGCACTCGCTTCCAAAGAATTGACTTTAATAATAATAGATATAACTAGCTAATGTACGCTAATCCTAATTTATGATCAAGCTACTTATCTTTTAGTGTTGCTTCCTAAAATTTTCAACACAAAATCGATCACGGTACTAGACTGGGTATCTTGAGTTTGGTCGCTGCACTTATGAAAGTTTATTGTATTTTCCAAATAACACACGGAAGGGAGATATTAACCTGAGAGAGGGTGCTAATGAGTTCGAGTTCGAGTTGGACTCGGTCGCAATCATACAAGAAGAGAGTTTGAATTTAAAAACATGATTTAGTTGATCATTCAATGTAGGATTGGAGTGACTGAGATTGTGTAGGATACTTCAATCAATGATGATTTTAAAATTAAAATAAACATCTAAAGATCAATATTTAAATTCTAGAAGCAGTCTAACTCGTTCAATAAATAATAATGAGATTTAACCTAGTTATTGAACCTAATTAAAACTCCTAATCAACCTCAATAATTTATCGCTCGTGTGCTTATTTAATATGACCCATTATATATAATTTTGGTCCAATAAAAATTATACATATTCTGACCTTAGAAATATTGGGTCGGGTCGTTACATATGGCTAGTGTTCGACCAATCTAAATGGGAACAAAGACGATCAAACAATGAAAAACATAGAAAAGACATGATATCGTAGGCATATTCTAGAAAAAGAATCAAGAAAACAATAATCCAACCAAATTTAAAAGAAAATGACTTCAAAAATGGAAAAACTCTAGTGATAGAGAGTAGTAGTAGTGGCACAAAGCAGACCTTTGTCTGCAATGGCGGTTCGACAGAGACGAAAGGGCAAGGCAGCAACTACAAGCTAGGGTTGAAAAGGGAGATTGGAGGAAATGAAACTTAGAGAAATGAAGTTCGAAATCCCTACCTGTTGCAAACTAACCTTATGAATTGATGCTATTTAGAGTCAATGTAAATCTAAACAATGCCATTTGCATTGAAGTATTTTAAATTGAACTAGCCTTGCATTAAATGAATCCTTTTAGATTGAATCTAAATGGCGTTGTTTTTGTCGAAAGGTTTGAGATTTGAATTGGCTCGAGTGAAACAACACAATTTAGATTTAATCTAAATGGTGTCATCTCACTTAACTAGATTGATTATAGAAACCCTTAGTAAATATATTAGTTGAAAATTAATTAAATATATATAATAGAATCAAACCTCAGACTGATATTTGACACATTCTTGGGCCGAGATTGATCGGCTCAGTTCGAAAAAAGGACTGACCGACTGAAACTGGCTTGTCCAATCCGATTTCTTTATATCCCTAACTACAAATAAAAAGCAAAAGGAAGACAAATGAGGGCAGCCCAAAAGTCCTCGAGCCCCCTCCCTTTTATGAAAGGAAAGTAGATGGCGAGGTAGTCCTCAAGTCTAACACTCAAACCCCTTGTCTACTAGAAAAGCAAGGAAACAATAGGATAGCTTTCGAGTCTAGCACTTAGACCCCCAGCCTCATACAAATGCAAAATGAACAGCAGGTCAGCCCTTGATTCTAACACTCAAGCCGTCGTCCCTTACAAAAAGGAAGGCGAACGATGAGGCAGCCCTCAAGTCTAAAGGTGAGTTTGGATGTTGAAGTGAGTTAAGTTGAGTTGAGTTGAGATAATAAAATATTGTTAGAATATTATTTTTTAATATTAAAGTTATTTTGGGATTTGAAAAAGTTGAATTGTTTATTATATTTTGTATTGGGATTTGAAAAAGGTGTAATGATGAGTTGAGATGAGTTGAGATGAGTTGGGATGAGTTTAGCATCCAAACGCAGCCTAACACTTAGACCCCCTCCTGCAAAAGCATGGAGAACGGAGGGGTAGCCCTCAAATTCAACATTCGAGCCCCTCTCGAAGGTAAAACGATAAGTGGGACAACCCTCGAGTGTAACACGTAAGCACCCTAGTCCCTCACAAAGCCTCAAGTAGGCCCACATAAGTAGGAAATAGAGAAAAATAAATTGAAACAAAGCAGTTAACAATAAGGTGCAAAACTTGTATGCACAGAAAGGGAGCCAACCAAAGGTCTTAATATATTGAGCCTTCCACGTTGGACTCCAAATCACAAGTGACAAAACAAGACTCACACACATCAGCTGCAGCTCTAGAGGCTTCTGGAATTACATAGAAAGTTTGTTAGTATCCTCTAGACACCATTGTAATTGTAGCAGCAGAGGTTTCTAACCAACTCTGCATAATGCCGTGTATTTTGGCAGAGCACGTCCTCCATTTGTTTTATTGTCCATGAGAAATATTCTTCTTTTGTATTTCTTTTATTCCTATAAAAGTTGCACTTTGTACACACTGTTCATCAATGAGAAATCCAGAATATTCAATCATCTCAAACTATATTATGGTATCAAGAGCGACCAAGTGACTAACGTCTATCTTCCTTCTTTTTTTTTTTTTTTTCTTTCCTTTCTCTCATCATGTCTACCACTGGTTCTTTGGGCAAAGATGGTCTTCCGCATCCCAACTTCCAGCTTCCAAATAATTTCTCCCACATTATCTCCATCAAACTCAGCTAAGATAACTACCTCCTCTGGCGTGCTCAGATCATCCCCTACCTTCATGGTCAGGATCTTTATCACTTTATTGATGGTTCATCTCCACCTCTTCCCCCGATTCTTCCACCTGCTTCACCTTCTCCATCCATTTCCTCTGCTCCTACACCCAACCCTGCTTACCTCCAATGGAGACGAACAGATCAACTACTTCTAGTGCCCTACTTTCATCTCTTACCGAATCTATTCTTTCCCAAGCAATGTCATCTCGTTCCTCTCGAGAACTCTGGCTTTCACTCGAAACAATGTTTACTTCTCAATTTCAGGCTAAAATTTTTCAGATTCGCCACCAACTCACAAATCTCAAAAAAGGGTCTCTCTCTGTGACTGACTACTACATAAAAGTCCGTCTTCTTTCCGATACTATGACTGTTGCTGGAGAACTACTTCGTGACTCTGAAGTTGTCTCTTACCTCCTAAATGGCCTCACCTTTGATTTAAAGTCCTTTGTTACCTCAGTCTCCACTCGTGCTACTCCCATCAGCTCAGTCGAGTTGTTTAATCTGCTTCTAACCTTCAAAAGTTGTGTTTCCCTCAACATCACCCAACATGGTCATCTGCCAACCCTTTCCGCTAACATCACTGCCCCTTCTGCTAACATCACTACTTCTTCCTTTTCTCGTGGTGGCAGGACTGGTTTTCGTGGTGGTCGAAATCTTTCTCTTGGTGGCAGACATCCTGGTGGTCGAACCCCTCCTCATTTTTCTCCAACCACCCATACTCTCAACAAACCAACTTGCCAAGTCTGCAACCGTGTAGGCCATGTTGCTCTTCAATGCTATTATTGCTTTGATCAAGCCTACCAGTACAATACTCCTAAATCTCCTTCGACAAACTACACTGCCTTTCAATCCTTCTCCAACTCTCAATGGTACCCTGACTCAGCTGCAACAAACCACATCACCTCCAGCCTTCAAAATCTTAATCTCTCTTCTGACCCATATAATGGCCCTAAGCAGATAATGGTTGGTGATGGCAATAATCTTCCTATAACTCACATTGGTGATTCTCGGCTATCCTCCTCCTCTTCAAATTTTGTTCTTCACAATTTATTACATGTTCCTCAAATCACAAAAAATTTAGTATCTGTTTATCATTTCTGTCGAGATAATGGTGTTTATTTTGAGTTTCATGATTCCTATTTTTCTGTGAAGGACAAACAGATCGGGACACTTCTACTCAAGGGACCAACACATAATGGACTTCACTTATTTCCTCCTCCAGTCTCCAACAACTCGTCTGCTGCTGCCCTTGTTGGTGAACGAACATCCATTGCTCAATGGCACCATAGACTTGGCCATCCATCACTTTGGCTTGTGTCTTCCATTCTTCGCAACAAATGTTTACCTTTTCTTCCTACAGATTCCTCTTTTTTCCGTTCTACTTGTCCACTTGCTAAATGTAGACAGCTATCTTTTAAGCTTAATGTTACTCGGTCCACAGAGCCTTTACACTTAATATTTGTTGATGTTTGGGGACCCTCCTCTTATATTTCACATGATGGTTTTCGATACTACATTTCCTTTGTTGATGATTATAGTCGATATACTTGGTTTTATTTGCTTGCCTCTAAGGGTGATGCCACATCAACCTTTGTAATTTTTCAAAAAAATGTTGAACGATTATTTGATGCCAAAATTAAAATTGTTCAAAGCGATTGGGGCGGAGAATTTTGACCTCTAACCAATCTTTTAAAAAATCAAGGTATTACACATCGATTATCGTGTCCTTATACACATCAACAAAATGGTGTTGTGTAGAGAAAGCATCATCATATCGTTGAAACCGGTCTCGCTCTCTTATCAACAGCATCACTTCCTTACAAATTTTGGTCTGATGCTTTTCATACAGCAACTTATCTCATTAATCTTCTTCCCTCTCCCTCTCTTCATAACAAATCACCACATCTTCTTCTTTTTAAAAATGAACCAGACTATTTATTTCTCAAAGTTTTTGGTTCCGAATGTAGGCCCAATCTTCGACCCTATAATAATCATAAAATCCATCTTCGTTCTCTATCATGTCTCTTTCTTGCATATAGCCCTATACACAAAGGATATAAATGTTTACATCTCCCCTCTAATCGGTTGTACATAGCTCGTGATGTTCTCTTCAATGAAAGTTCTTTTCCCTACTTTGCTTCTTCTAATTCTAACCTCAACTCCTCTTCGTCTATTTCGGCCCCTAATTCCTCTCATCAAACACATACAACCCTCCCTATTTTCCTTTCACCAAACACGGGCCCAACCTCATCCAATAACCTCAGCCCATTCATCCTAAACAGAACCCCCACTTCATCTAACCCAACTTCTTCTAATAATCTTAGCCCATCCACCTCTTCAAACACATCTCAAGAGCCTTCGTCCCCTTCACCCGATATCTCCTCTTCTCCCCTCTCGAACCAGACCCTCACTAACCCTAGCCCCTCAAATCCCCCCATTCCTCCACCTCCATCTCCACGCTCACCGATTATTACAAGATCCAAAACCAATAGTGTGACGCCCCCAATCTCCGCTTGGGATGGAACAAAGACTTAGAACGTCAGGACATGCAACACAAAGTTACATACCCCCGTTCATGACAGTTAATATGCAATGCATCCTAGTATGCAACTAACAGTATGCAATAATAGCAGCGAAAATAAAAGGTTAAAATGTAAGATATGCCAGAATAACTAAAAATATCCCAACTTCATTAAAAAATTATTGTCTTCAAAATACCAATGTAGTATAGACTTGTATACAAAATCATATTATTCTCTTCATGCGTTCTAAAGCATGAAGGACTTGGGCTATAAATATCAACATTAGATCTAGCTTCCTCACAAAAATCGGCTCCTTCTCAAACATGCGGATCCAGTACTCTATCCATCTCTTCCTAGCCAATTCCTGACATAACTTCTATCATTCCGAATGAAATGATAGTGGTCCCATAAAATGGTGAGATTTACTCGAAATCTTAGTAAGTTAAACAACTAACTAGCACAAAGATAAATCAATCATGAAAAATGATAAATATGCAATACATGAGATGTAGAAAATCAGTATGTATGTCTCCCATCCAGATTCCTCAACATCTTTTAAAAATATGGAGACACGGATTTTTACTCAGTAAGTAATTTCATCATCATTTTTGAGAAAACATAACTTCTTCATAAATATTTCATCATAAACTTCCATCATCATAGACTTACATCATTATCTTAATTAATAACATAATGTGTGGTAATGTCACAGTTCCCCATATGCAATGTGAGTACCTGCCGGTGACCGTAGTACAACTCATATTGAAACTACGTTGTCTATAGATTCGTTCTCAATGCATTGGTATATATAACATAACATCATAAAATTCATAACGTATACACCCACCAGCGTTAGGTGTCATAACATGTTGACTTCACTCCGGCGTTCTTTAAAAAGAACCCATTCGAAGCCTGTTAACTGTTCTTCGTCAACCTAGGGGTTACTACTCCATTCTTAAACACTCCAGAGTGGACAGAGGAGTTCCACAAGGATAATTCCCCATCCTGGCCTTTGGGGTCGTGACAAAATGATTTTCATGCTATGTTTTGAAAAATGTTTCTCATCACATGTGCATATGTAGTAAATTTCATGTAAAAATGATATTTATAAATATAATGTACAAAAATGATAAGAATGTCACATGTAATGTAAGTATGCACTCAATGTATCATATAGCATGATAATTTATGCTAAAAATGATAATTGAAGTATGAAATGAGTATTTATCAATAATTCATAAATAATCTATCAAGATGTGAGTTAGAGACCAACTTACAAACTTTTGGAAAAACTTGAAATTAGCGTCGTAGGTGGGTAAATCATGTGTATACTAAGTTAGGGTTAATACTCTTATGGATAGGTTCAAAATCAAAGGTTTCAAAAATTGGATATTTACAAGAATACCCCTAGACTTTCAAAATTTGACATTTAAGCCCTAAACTTTCACTAATTGTAAACGAACTCCAAATTTAACCAAATTTCATGGACTTCATATTTTTGACATTCTAAAACCATTTATGCCCTTGGATTTTCAAAATTCAAAGTGAAACTTGTCCAATTAGTCCCAACTCGTGGCATACATCTTAGTTGATGTCTGTGTTTTTCTCAATTATTGATCCCTATGAATGTAAGCATATGAGATTTTCTTTAATCACTAATGATCACTAACATCTTTAGGGACATTACTAAGCCTAATTCTTGAGTAATCAAGTTCATCCCAACACTTAATCAAAGCTAAGAAATCCTTAATCACCAATATGCTTAAAACCGATCCATGCTTGAAGATCAAAACAAGATAGATTTAAAACCTATCATGGCATGCTTCTAACCACAAATTTAACCTTCCATAATCGTGCTAGGATATTGATAGATCATATAAAATCATGCTTGGTACATGCCATAGCTAAATTTCTATTTAAAACATTCAATCATTCAAACATTCCTTTAATTGACCCGGTTTTGCATTAAGCATCATAACCTTCTCAAAACTCAACCAAATTTCGTACCAACACTTGGAAACAAAGCTTAAAATGCTAGCTAAGATCAAAAGGAAGAAAACTTACAAATTTCATGGCCTTCCAAGCACTCTAGACTGCCTTAGACAAGAACACTCAAGAACTCACTAAAACTCACTCGGTTTTGCACTCTTTTGATCTCTAAGAGGGGGAAATGCTCTCAAGGCTCAAGAGGATTGTAACATCCTGTATTTTAGTGTATTTTTATTGAGGGATTAATTTCATTTATTTAAAGATTGTCTCTCTTGTTTTAAAATTAAGAGAGTTTTATTATATTATTTTATAATATTCTTAAGTTGAGAAAATTATTTTTAATGGGCTTTCCTAATATTATTTACTATTTTACGTTTAAAGTGATCTTTAATTTAAATTGATTTTTTTTTAGATTTTAAAATTATTATTATTTTAATTAAGCCTTTCACTGCGTTTGAATTATTTTATTTAACTAGTAATTTTAAAATCTTTTTCGTTGGATCACTTTTGTGACCCAAGATGTGAGGGTTGGACCTCATTTTTTTTCCCTCAATTTTCTTTTTCTTCTTTTCTTTCTTTTCTTCTTTTTTTTTTTCGGCTATTTCCCTTGTAGCCTCTCTCTCTCCAGCTCGATTTTCTCTCTCTCCTCTCCACCATGCTGCTCGGCTTCTCCCCCAGCCCGCCGCCGCCGGCTGTCCGTGGCCCTCACTGCCAGCACCAGTTGACTCCTCAGTTGCTAGCGACTCAGCCCCTTTATTTTCAGGCCGGCTAACGCCGCCCTTGGCCGCCGCGAGCCGTGCGAAGTCACGGGCTTCTCTTCATCCCACCACCGCCGTCTGGCCACCATAGGATACCATTTCTTCACCACTTCTTCACTGGCCCCTTGCCGTCCTAACCCACTCAGTTTTGGCCCCGATCCATCGCCGGAGCCACCTCTACGAGCTCAACTTAGTTTCGGCCTTTTTGGCCTTCCACCGCGGTTTCGGCCGCCACCCAATGCCAACGGTCGCTTCCACTAGTTTCACCACCTTCCATAGGCCCTACCCTACCGTTCCCTAATTTTCGTTTGACCTCGTGTGAATTTGGATATGCTGTGTATTTTAGCCACAGTGTTTTTACACTATGGAGTTGCTGTTTTGGTGCTTCTAGCTCCTCATTGATCCTCCTAAACTTACTTTATAGCGCTGTAAGTATTTCTCCAAACAAAATTTGAGATTTAAATATATTTTTGTACTAACATATTTCACTGTGTTCTGGTTGGTTTCTGGACTGAGTCCGAGGAGTTCGGGGGTGGATGAATTTGAGGACGGAGTAATTGTGTGATTGGTTATATTTTGTTTTGGTTGGTTGGATACTGATGTTGGTTTGGTACATAGCATATGCACACATATTCATGTTTGTAAATTGAAAATTGAGTTTTCGTGTAATTGCATTCATGATCATGTGGTTATTTTGAAAACTGGATTTTCATGTGTGGACTGGATTTATGGGTGCGTGTGTATCACGACCCCAAGCTGAGATGGGGCATTATCTCGGTAGAGCTCATCTGGTCACTCGGGAGCGGAATATACTGAGTGACGTCCCCTGGGTTGTCGCTGGGCGACAACGAGATGTGACGAGTTACGTGCCGACTCCGTGACCCTTCTACTGGCGGGGGCTAGAGGATGCCTGGCCATGAACGCACTGTGTGCGGAACTGGGCATCGCTCGTTATGCAGTTAGGATGTGCGGATGGTCCCTAGGGGAGACCATGGTGCATATGGATTAATGGATAAATGGAAAATGGCTATTTTCTAAAAAAATAGCGTGAGTTGGATATGTTTATGTGTGTAATTTTCTGGGAAAATGATGGTTAATGTTTTGGGCCATTTTCTGAAAAAATGGTGGATATATTTATTGGAAATATTTTGGGCCAAATGGGATTTTTGGTGTGTGTTGGATTTCATGCATATTGCATCATATGCATGCATGGTTAGTTGCTTTAATGTGTTTTTATCTCAGGATTGGTTGGGTTATAACTTACCTCTGGTACCATTTAATGGTACTGCAGATTATGTTGATGTTGATGCAGATGCCGAGCATGAGGATTTGGTTCCGCCAGAGAAGTGATCTGGGATCACTCGTGTTATGTTCTATTTTCAGACTTGTATTATTTTATGGAACTTTGGCTTTTGTTTTAAGAGGTTTGTATTTGGATATTTGTATTAAACTAAAATTTTGGTACTAGTGACTTATTTATTATTATCTGCTGCGTATTTGTTGTGCACTGTTTATTTGTTGCACACACTTGGCACTTGTCGTTGGGATGTGTGACCGTATTGTCATCATCTTGATGTCACGATTCCAGAGACTTTTTGTATATAGGAGTCGGGGCGTCACAAGAATGCTTGGAGCTGTGGTGTGGGTGAGGAGGGGAGGGAAGTATTTATAGGAGGTCAAGGGGTGAGGGGCGTTGGCTTGGATGCTTGGTGATTGGGTGAAGTGGGAGGTGCTCAAATTTGGAGAATTTTTAGATTTGCTTGCATGAGCTTAGGTCAGCTTGTGCAGGGGGAATAGTGGCCTAAAATCACCATGATTTCCTCTCCACAGTTGCTAAATTGATCCTAGAAGGCAGGTTTGGTCTTTTTTTTTTTTTTTGAATCAAGAAACATGTATCTGTGTATTAACTTTGAATAATGTCATCAATACAATGCTTTTCCTTATCTAGTTTATCAGAAATAAAAGTGGGCATATCTTCCATCCAAACAAGCTCTGATTCTAAACTTAAAGCTTTCTTGGCTAACATGTGAGCCACTTCATTTGATGTCCTGTGAACGTATTGTACTCTCCATCCCTGCTGCTGTTGTAACATCATCTTGGCATCTTGGATTATACTCCCATAAATTGGATAGTCTGTGGTATCTTCATTAATAGCTCTCACAATGTTCTGTGCATCACCCTCGAATATTACTCTGTGAAAACCAAGGTCCCTGCTGAGCTCCATAGCTTTCCTAAGTGCCATACATTCTGCAGTTGCAGGGTGCTCCACATGTTTCCTTTGATCACTGCAAGCCGTGAGTGCTTCCCCCATTTCATCCCTTATGACTATCCCAATCCCCATTTTCTTATGTTGTTTGTCTATGGCTGCATCCCAGTTTACTTTCACCTGCCCTTCATTTGGTTTCTTCCATCTCGTTTGTCTCACTGTGTTGCTGCTATGATAGTTCCTTCCTGTCTCTGGTTGAGCTAATTTAAAGTCTCTTATCTGTTCCCTTGCTGCATTAATAACATGGCCTGGAGATGTAAAAGAATTTTCAAAAACAAATTTGTTTCTTTTTATCCATATGTTCCACATGATCAGAACCACCTCCTCCATTTCCTCATTAGACAATTTCTGCATTAGTTTCTGTATCAGTTCTAACAAGTCACCCTCACTAGTGCTCCACTTTTGAATTTTAGAGCAGGACTCCAACCAGACATCATTAGTAGCTACACACTGCCACAACACATGCATGACAGTCTCCTTTTGAGCCTTACAAATTGGGCATACATCACTCTCTATCATTTTCTTTGTCAACAAATTAGATCTAGTAGCCAGAAAATTTTTCCCAGCTCTCCACATAAACTGTTTAACTTTCCCAGGTACATCCAGTTGCCAAATCTTAACCCATCTTTCATCAGCTTCCTTCTCACTTGAAGACTCCCCTTTAATGTTTCTCTTCCTTTCCAATTCAAGAAAATAAGCACTCCTGACAGAGAATTGGCCTTTCTGAGAAGGGCCCCATACCATTTTATCTTCACAATCCAGCTTGCTCAAAGGTAAGCTGAGTATCTAGTTTACCTCAACCTCACCAAATAAGTCTGTGATTAAAGCTTCATTCCATACCCTATCTTCTTGCACAATTAGTTCCTCCACCTTTGCCTCTTCTAGTAACCTCGAAACTGGGGACTGTATTTTAAAGGATGAAGGACTATTTAACCACTTGTCCCCCCAAATTTTAATACTTCTACCATTCCCTACCCTCCACCTCAAACCATCCTTGATCAGATCAGAGGCTTGCCAAATACTCTTCCAGATTAGAGAGGGTCTGCTGCCCAGCTTAGCATTTAAAAAGGATGAGTCCCTAAAATATTTCTGCTTTTAAATCTGAGCCACAAGACTGGTTGTGTTATTCAGAATTCTCCAACCTTGCTTAGCAAGTAAAGCTAAGTTGAAGCTCTCCACATCCCTAAACCCGAGCCCCCCTTTTTGTTTTTGTTGTCCCAGTTTATCCCAGCTGCTCCAATGTACCCATTTTCTAGTTTTCTGATTACACCACCAGAATTTGGCAAACATATTATTCAGCTCATGACAAAGTTTTTTTGGGAGTAAAAAAACACTCATAGTATATGTTGGAACCGCTTGTAGAACAGCCTTGATTAGTACCTCTTTCCCAGCAGTTGACAAAAGGTTATTGCTCCAATTTGTGATTTTCCTCCAAACCTTTTCCTTAATGCCTCTGAAAGTGTGATATTTTGATCTTCCAATAACAGGTGGTAGCCCCAAGTACTTCTCATAAGTCCCTTCCATCACTGCCCCTCCAGCTTCTCTTATCAACCTCTTATCAAGAAGGTTAGTATTTGAACTGAAAAAAATAGCTGACTTCTCTTTATTCAGGACTTGACCCGAGGCAGTCTCATACACCTGTAACATATCTTGAATCTTCTTCCATTCCTCAACTTTAGCCCTTCCAAACAAAACACAATCATCTGCAAAAAGCAGATGATTTACTCTACCACCTCCCCTTGCCACATTAACACCCCTTGTTACCCCTTGTGAGTCCGAAAGATTGAGAAGTGTAGATAATCCTTCTGCACAGAGGATAAAGAGATAAGGAGAGAGTGGGTCTCCTTGTCTCAATCCTCTAGAAGGGTGAAAAATAGGCCCAGGCTGTCCATTCACCAAAACTGAGTACGAAACAGTCTGAACACACCTCATTATCAGTTGGATCCACTTATCACAGAATCCCATTCTACCCATGACAGATTCAAGAAAAAGCCACTCTATTCTATTATAGGCCTTAGACATGTCCAATTTGATAGCCATGGAACCAATCTTCCCCTTCTTCCTGGCCTTCATAGAGTGTAAAAGTTCATAGGCAACCATAATGTTATCCGTTATCAATCTCCCCGGAATAAAAGCACTTTGGTTGGGAGATATTATGAGGTCCAGAAATTTCTTCATCCTATTAGCCAAAACCTTAGACATAATCTTGTAAGCCACATTACATAAGCTAATGGGCCTATAATCACTGACTTTACTAGGACCCTTCACTTGGGGCATCATTTGGGTGGCAGAAAAACCATTAAACAACCCTTGAAAACAGGTGGATGGAGGTGGTTTTGTGGTGGCAGAAAATTAGTTCGATTTTGGATGTTCTTGGATAGCAAAAATGAGTCCTTCATGATGGTCATGGGACTTCTTGTTGATTGGGTGAAGAAGGAGGTGGTGTGGGGTGGTGGTGCAAACCATGGCAGAAGGCTGGTTCAAATTCAATCCAAACGGTTCCTATACAAACTAGACTAAGTTGTACCCGGTTTGGTTCAAGGAATTGGTTTGTGCAAGTAATTTCGTCCAAGGCTCAAATTGACTTTGGGAGGGTCTTATGAGGGGTTAAGGACCATATTAACCTTGAAGACAAACCACAAAAATGTTGGACCCAAGGGCAAAACAGTCCAAGCATTACAAAGGGGAATGCACAAAACCCATTGAAGCATGGTTTGGGCTTGTTATGAAATTTTTCATAATGACATGTGGGTTGGTTTAGCTAGGTCATCAACAGGGTCTTAATCGAGGTTTAAGGGAGTATTAATTCAAGAAAATTTGAATTAAAAAGTTTAAGTAAAGATTAAGCACAATTAAGCTCCAAAGCATGGCTTAAAGTGCACTAAACTCAAGCATGAAGGTTAATGGGCTTAGCCAATTTTTAAAACTTAATTTGGATACTTTGAGTATGATTTGGGTTTAAGGAAACCAATGATATGGTGTGTTGGGATTTTGATCTTGAATGGTGAAATTAGTCCAAATATGGTTTTTGGGTCATGTGGGCTTAAAAGGGCCAAATGTATGGGCTCATGGTTTAAGGGCTGTTGGACTTTGAATGAGAGGGCCTCATCTTACAGATTTGTAGGGTTAAAAAGAAACCTAAAGATCTACTAAATTGGGCTTGAAAATATTTGACTTGGCCTAATTGGGCCATGGGTCCATTTTATACCAAGTTTGGCCCAAAGGCCTTATGCCTTCCTTATAGTTGGGTCATAACTAGTCTTGAATTCCTTAAGGCTTGATTCAAAGTTTTCTTGGGCTTGGACCATGAATGCTCTAAAGTACTACTAGCCTCACCAAAATTACTAATAGGCTTACCTCTCTAATCCTTAGCTCATTAACACTAAGTACCATGATTAACGCTAATCCCACTATCAACCTTAATGTAAGTAATTAACCCATAATTAAGAGCCTAATACTTCCACTCTTACTAAGTTAGGCCCAATAGCTTTATGTCATTTTCATTGAGCCTATTTTCTAGAGTCCTCCAAGAAAGGCTTAAAACTTTATATCTCCCAAGTTGGGCCTATGGTCTTTTTAACATCTTAACTTTCGCCCATCGCATCCTTAGTGCATTAGAGGCCTAAAGTCTTATATTCATCAAGTTAGGCCTAGTTTCCATCAAGTTGAGCTTAATGCCTTAGTGTCTCTCTAAGCCTTTATACCAAAAAAGCTTGGGCCTTAATAAATCAATCTCTTAGGACTTCTTAAGTCCATCAAGAATTTTACGCAAATTTCTTAGCCCATTATTGTGACAACCATCCAATGTGCCATGTGTCATTTCCTTATGGGCCTCTTGGCTTCTTATCCTCAAAATTAATAAATCACTAAAAATTCTCCAATCAACCTTCAAGAATATCATTTTCCTAAAAAATCAATATTACACTAAAATTCTCTAATAATTCTACTAAATCCAAAGTATATGTCCTTCTTGCCAAATCAAATATCCAAAACGTTCTTATTCTCACATAGCTTAATTACTAATTAACTAGGATTAAGGCTACTAAGGTGAAAACCTAAAGGCATTTTTAGGCGGGGTGTTACAAACAGCTCTCGGGCCAAACAGTTTACCCTTGGCCAAATTCCTTACCCCACTCCTCGGCACTGTCTCTCCCTCACCATCAATGTTCCCGAAGAGCCATCATCCTACACCAAGGCATCCTGCTTTCCTGAGTGGCGTGCAGCCATGAGTAGAGAGTTTCAAGCTCTTCTTTAGAGCAATACTTGATCTCTTGTTCCCCCTCCCCCTTCTTCTAATATCGTTGGCTGCAAGTGGGTGTTCTGTACCAAGCACAAATCCGACGGCTCAATTAAAAGATGGAAGGCTCGACTTGTTGCCAAGGGATTCCACTCACAGAAAGCATTGACTACGTTGAGACATTCAGCCCGATTGTCAAACCATCCACAATCCGCCTTGTTCTCGCTCTAGCCGTATCTCATGGATGGCCTCTCTTTCAACTCGACATCCAAAACTCCTTCCTCCATGGCGATCTCAACGAAACAGTCTACATGTCTGAGCAGATTGGGTTTGTTCACCCTGCACATCCCGAGTACGTGTGTCGTTTGCACAAGGCAATTTATGGCCTCAAACAAGCACCCCGTGCTTGGTTTGCTCAGCTTTCCACCTCTCTCTGTGATGGTTTTCTTCCTTCTCAAGTAGACCCGTCCCTTTTCATTTACTCGTCTCAATCATTACTCATCTATGCTTTAGTGTATGTTGATGATATTATTGTGACAAGCTCACATCCCTCTCAAATTGATCATCTTATTTCCTTTTTGGCCTTTGTTTTTCCTGTTACAGATTTAGGTAAATCATCTTTTTTTCTTGATATTGAAATTTGTCATTTGGACAATGGAATTTTATTTTCTCAATGAAAATATATCTGTGATCTCCTTTCCCGTGTGAACATGCTTGCTGCCAATGGTGTTAATTCTCCCATGACTACATCTAGCCGACTCTCAATTTCTGATACCCCCACTTTTTCCAAACCAACAATGTATCAGAGCATTGTTGGAAGCCTATAGTACCTCTCTTTTACTCGACCAGACATTGCTTTTACAGTTAATAAAATATGTCAGTTCATGCATAATCCAAAACATCCTCACTGGCTTGCTGTTAAACGCTTGCTTAGATATCTAAAATAGACGCTTAACTTTGGGCTATTTATTCATTAGTCTTCCTCTCTTCAAATTCAAGCATTCTTTGATACGGATTTGGTTGGTCAAGCACTGAGTCCGAATACAAGGCCCTTGCCAATGCAACTGCCGAATTACTCTGGATCCAAAATCTGTTAAAGGAACTTCATGTTTTCATTTCTAAACCTCTTCTTCTTTGGTGTGACAATCTCGGTGCAACCTGCCTCTCCGTCAATCCCATCCTTCATTCCCGCACGAAACATATGGAAATTGATTTCCATTTTGTTCATGATAGAGTTGTTGCCAAAACTCTTCAAGTAGCCTTCTTACCTTCAAAAGACCAACTGGCTGATATTCTTACAATGCCTCTTGTAGCCCCTCGATTTCATCTTCTAAGGACGAGCCTCACTGTTGTGGATACCCCGTTAGGCTCGAGGGGGCGTATTGAGCCTTCCACGTTGGACTCCAAATCACAAGTGACAAAGCAAGACTCACACACATCAACTGCAGCTTTAGAGGCTTATGGAATTACATAGAAAGTTTGTTAGTGTCCTCTAGACACCATTGCAATTGTACCAGCAGAGGTTTTTAACCAACTCTGCATAATGCCGTGTATTTTGCCAGAGCACGTCCTCCTTTTGTTTTATTGTCGAGGAGAAATATTCTCCTTTTGTATTCCTTTGTATTGCTATAAAAGCTGCACTTTGTACACACTGTTCATCAATGAGAAATCCAAAATATTTAATCATCTCAAACTCTATTATAATAGATACATTTACCATTAAAATCAAATCGCATCCATATACAAAAGGATTTCAAGAAAGTGACAAAAAATGTTTCAAACATGAGAGGCAACTACGCCACGAGATTGCTACCATTAGGATGAGGGAGTTGGTTAGTGAAAAAGGTGTTATGCATGACATTTGTGCCCCCAAAGGAATCTAAGATGATGAGTGCCAGAGCGTCCAGGCAAACACTTTGCAGTTCTTAGGTGAGCTAGAAGGAGTTTTCTCAATGTTCGAAGTCCTACATGATAGACCACGTGCTAGACTCACTAACGGACCTTAGGGCAGCAAACAAATGAGGGGGATAGGTGAGAGACCTCATCTTGTGACTTAATGAACTTGCTAGCGAACTCATTGATCTGCCGACTAGCTTTAGCAACACCTTTCTCTGCCAGCTTAACCCTGTTTCCTGTTGACTGGCTTCAAAACATGCAGCAATGTTGGCTTGGGGAGCTCTTCCCACAATTTGCCCCAATCCTCCAAGGAGGCCTTCAATTTGCCTTTGACAACTATCAGGTTGCGACGAAGTTGCGCTCTAATTGTCTCAGTTGTCAAGCATAAGGTGTAGTACTTGTTGCCCTAAACCTTTTCCTCTTGGATAGAATGCATGGCTTCGTCTAGTTGCCTAAGTCTTCCTCCAACTGGCCAGGTTAGAGATATGTGCTCGACCTATTGGTCTTCCTCCAACTAGGAACGAACAGGCCATTCAGCCTCTAAAACTTGCTCCAATTTTGCGTGCACCTGTGCAGAAGAGTATCGTTCTATCGCTATTGACTTTTCAAAGGCCACCACCTTGGCCTTATTCATAGCCAACTCCGCAGCTAGCCTATAGGCGTGCTCTTCAAGGTGAGCATAGGCATTCTTACAATGGGAATCACTTGTCATCTGTCTTGATCACCATATGTAAGGCCTCCTCAACATACATCTTAGAGACATCAATGTTTGTGATGCCTTCAGACCCGCCGGCTGCTTGGGATTGGACGGAGACTAAAGCATTAGGACATGTAACTCAAGACTACATACACCTGTTCATGACAGATAATATGTAATACACTTAGCATGTTTCTAGCAGTATGCAATAATCACAATGAAGAATACTTGATTCTAAGTAAAAATTGGAGCAATTAATGCATGGTACCTATATAATATAACTAGGAAATCCCAAAAGTGTACTTGTTCAAAATCTTTGAAATACAAGAGAGGAGTTTAAACCATAACCTTCATGATACCAAGTTTGCAAAACATAATGGCTTGCACATTGCCAATCTAAAGGATCCTATTTGGCTTTGTTCTTGTCGATAATCTTCCGTAATTCCTAAAAATGAGTAAGTGCTTCATAGATGAAGCAGTTTGTAGCTTGGACCTCTCCTCTACGATTGGCTCTACTGAGCGCTCAGGGCTTTTTGGGGCCTCCTTAATGGTTTGGGGACCCTCCCTCTTGCATTTCCCCATGGTTTTCTAAATCTGTCACAACTTCTACCATTTTGAGTGGGGAATGGTAGTGAAAACTACCACAGTGAGATTTTGAAAAATCTCAGAAAGTTAACAAATAACATATAGGAAGATAATACAAGCATGTAGAGGCAAATCATGAGAATGAATGCATGGACATGTATTTGACCCAACAACTTGTTTCATGCTTGTGCTCTTCTCAAAATCATTGATCGTGTATTTATGTAACAGATTTAGCAGTAAACTTATAACCATGTAACCAAGTAACAATATAACTGAATAACATAGTGCCATTTCTTATTAATCTTTTGTAATATTTTCAATATAACAATGTGGGTGGATACCTCACGGCTCCCCTATGCACCATGGGCTCCATACTAGTTATTGCATCATATAACTGACCCTCTTGATCGGGTGTGAGTACGTCAGAGTCCATATGATACTGCAGTTCGCAATTCGTTTTCACCGTGTTTACAATATGATACGACAGATCGTAATGCCTTCATCTTATTTTCCATGTATTGCACTCACTAGCGTTAGGTGATACTTCGCACCCGAATCCTTCAAGAGGGACCCATTCGAAGTTCCTTGACTGTTCTTCGTCAGCCTAGAGGTTACCTCTCCAATTTAAGCACTCTAGAGTGGATAGAGGAGTTCCACTAGGATCTTTTTCTATCCTAGCATCTGGGGTCGTGACAAAACATGTATCCCCTTTCATTTTAAAAAACACAACCCTAAATGCATGTGACATGTTCTTCTGACAAAGCTCGTTTTCCTTAAATGTAAGACCCAAAAATGTATGCCATGAACCATGTAACTCTTATGAAATCACGTCTTCATGCCGTGTACCAAAGTGCATCAAGTTTACGGCTTGAAAGAATTAGAACATGCGATAATCTTGTATATTTAAAAACATATGTAAAAGCTCAACCAAGGCGTGCAACGTTACTCGAAGTCCAAACATGGCATTTTAGTCTATGAACAACAATTGAGCATGGCATAAATGGACATGGCCGAAACATAGCATACTTCAATAACAATTCCATAATCAAGTTTAATCAACAACATGCAAAGTTTACATACTAGATACGAACATTATCCAACGGTAGCTTATAATCTAAATTACAAATATTTGAAGAAACCAAGGACAAGCAAGCTGAAAATATATTATACAACCATTAGATAACGGATAATTTGAGCGTGTGTGTGGCATGTTTAGGGTTCACTTGGGGGCTTAATGTAGTTCTCCATGTGTTTGGCCTCAAGGGGTTGCCCTAGACCGAATTCCACTCATGTTCATAAGGGCTTGGTCTTAATGGTGTGCATGGCATGTGTGGTGCGTGCCATGCATGGTGATCATCATTTCTCTTAGTTGAAACTCCCTTAAAAGGAAAACCCTAACTCAAACTCTTTAAAGGGTTAATTTTCACTCTTGTTCTCTAGTGTTGGCTTGGTAGTTATGCTTGTGAAAAACCCTAGTTTCCTCAAACATCACTCGTCAAATCCAAACATGGATCTAATCCCTTGTGCCCTTTCAAAGTCGTGACAAAACACTTAAACCTGAGCCCTTGATCACCCTAAACTTCATGTGGCCGTGTGTGTGTGTGGTTGAAAAGGCCGTAGTGAAAGTTAGGGATTCTCACCATGTGAACTCCTTCTAGTGTGGACTCTTGACTTCTCCTTTTACTCGTGTGGTTTGATGGATGGAGAGAAAGTTGTGTTTGGTAGGTGAGAAAATGAAGGAGTTAGTCTCCTCCTAAGGTGGTCATGCAAGAGAGAAAAGAACGAAGTGAGAGATGAGTGACTTGAAGAAGAGATGTCAAATGACTCTTTGGTAAACCCTTTTTGGGTGACAGCCCTTTAAATCCTCTCTTAAATAGTCCTTCATTTTCCCAAACTAGCCCCCCTCTCTCATCATTATTTCTGACATAGGAGAGAACAAAACCTAGGTGCATGGGTGCCAAGTGGCACCATGCTTCTTACTTGGCTGAAACCCTCCCTTTCTTCCCTCATGATTGCCTAAATTTTGAAACATCAAGACCCTTATGCATGAAGGACAAATGGAAAAACTAATTGTTAAGACTGAAGACCCAAAATGCCCTTGCTGTGTTCCTTGAAGAGACTTGGTTTAATGAACCTTCAAGGGTGGTTTGATCCTTTAGTCGAAACCTTAATGCGTGGCTTAGGGGTTTGGGACGTGTGCATGGCTGCCATGTGGCAGTGGCGTGAGTGTGGGTCTTAACCTAGTTGACCCTTTCTCTCTTCCTCTTTTCTTTACTTCCTACTAAGATTCTTCTAGAACCCTCAAAAGTCATGTCCATTTTCCAAAGCCCTCTCTCCCTCTTCCTCATGATTACACCCTTCTAGAGACTCTCATACTTCATGCATGCATGACAAGTGGCAAAAGTGGTGGTTGACCTTTGTGATTAAGCGTGTAGATCCCTTGGCCAAACCCTAAAGTCTTTGGAGACTTGTACTTCAGATTTTGAAGCTTCCCTATGTGTCTCTTCCCATTCCTCATTACTGCATATCTTTTAAGAACTCACCAAAATTGCATGGGTGGGCGTGTGACACTTAGGGTTCCAAAACCCTCTTTTCTCTCTCTCCTTTCTTCCATTTTCAGGTCCAGGTTCAATGTGGTCTAGGGGTAGGCTTTGCATGTAAGCCATGTGGCATGTGGGTGGTGCAATGGGCATGTTCCCTATGTGTGCTGAACCCTAGACTTCTCCATCAAATTGGCTTCTTCTAGAAGCCTTTATACATGCTTGCCAAGTGGCAACTATGTGCTAACCAAGAATGCTTCTTGCCTAGGTTCCAATTATGAGATTTCTGGGGAAAGCTAAAGACTTTTCCCCTTTCAAGTAGGGGTCTCCCATACCCTAATCATTCCTAAGCCCTAGGCCTTAGTGGCCTACTTTCACTAGCCCATGATGGGCCTTTTAGTGGGCTTGGGCGCCTTTTCTCTAAGATAGGCAAGACCTTTGTTGCTTCCAAAGGTCTCTTCATACCAAAACTTAGGCTAATATCTAAGTGGGTTAAGACTAAGATAATAAAAGTGGTAAGTAAGGAGCTAGCAAAAGTCCAAGTTGTAACAAAAGTCTTGCATGCTTGCTTAGAACTGCCTCCTGGGGTCGGGCATTGTCTAGGTCATTACATCTTCCAATTAGGCTATTGCAAACTGATTCCTAAGGTAGGTGAGCTGCACCTCCCTCCATAACCACCTCTGTAGTTCGGCCTTGAACTCCAGGAGCATTCCTTGCTTCTTATCAAGCTCAATAACTTTAGTTTAATCATTAGATGTAGAAGTAGACATTGAGGGAGAAAAAATCTTGAAGGCAAAATTGGGAGGTAAGTCAGGAAAATCGAAAGAGTAAGGTCTAGGAGTGAATCAAGATTCCAAGTGCCCAGTTCAATCATCTTCGCCATGTAATCCGATTGTAAAGGTGTAGGAGGAAAGTGAACTCCCATTGTTCCTTCCTCACTATGGAGACCAACTCTTGGGGGCCTAGGAGGAGTTCATGTGCTATATGTGAGTTCCTCTATGCGGCATGAGGAAAAATGACAAACCTTGGCGAATGACATTTTCTTTGTGTTCCCAACTTGGGTGATGAATCTTGGAAATCCTCTCCAGTGGAAGTCTCATGTTGGAGGACTTGCTTGCCCCAAATATCCTCACCCTTGATGCGAGGTTTCCCCCCCTATGATTAGTAGGAGGCCAAGCTGCCCTTTTACAAGGGCGAAGAGGCTCAAAGTAGTGGACCCTTGGACAGAGCAACCTAGGATGACCGAACGGTCCACGTTCTCCCTTGTAAGGATCTTTTCAAGTCTCTTAGTTATGGATTGTCAAAATGGGACACCTCCTTCATAGTGAGGATCATGCTGTAGAGGCACCAGTCTAGAATTGGACTTCAAGTAGCACGGATCGGGAATTCACTGTGCAAGACCTCCCTAACAGGAAACTCTTGGCCTGCACTAGATATGGAAAACAGTTTACGACCTCAGTTTTTGACATGAGAAAATTGGGATTCTAAGTTCATGACACTATATTTGGTGTTGTGTCGAAGCTACATTGCTTGTTGTTATGCTTTTGTACGTCGTGTACATGGAGGAACTTGTGTGTTGTCAAATTAGGGTTTGCAATCGCTTAGTCTCAAGAGCTTGTAGACATATAATGCAACAAGCCAACAAGATTCTCCATGCATTTGGTAGTAACTATGCAAGAGCTAGACCCAAATAATCCAAAATATCTCGAATCAGATAGCAAAAAGGAAGCTTCAATCCCATGGGAAACATCCCAATCTAAAGGCCGATGTATTTAGCGATTCCATCCAATTTGACTATCCTATCAGAAAGGCCATGAAGTATTAAACTAGCAAAATCTAGAATACTGTACAGTTCCCTCAAGGAGTGAAGCTCGGTTTGAGTGGTAGTAGCAGTCAATTGACAACCTTCGATGGCCACGAGAGGATTAAACTCCCTCTCTTAAGGGTTTGGATGGCTATGGTTGATGCTTCCCTATTGGAAGCCTCCCTAGAAGGTCAGTGGGTGTGCGGGGTTCGGAGTGCATTCCTCGATGGAATCTTGGAAGCCATTGAAGAATGTAGGCGTAACCTAGGAGAATGAGAAGCAACTCGGACAAAGGAAGAGCAAAGAACAGAGCAAGAAGCAAGTATAAAAGAAAGTGATAGGTAAATAAGGGAAAAGGAAGGAGAAAAGATGGTGACGATAATTGACGAAAACTGATGCCAGAGAAGCATGGAAGTTTGAGCACGAGGGGAGACTGACCACTGAAAAACTGTTGCGTGTAACACTGCCAGCAACTTGCTGAACGTGATCTTATGATATGTTCTGCAAGAGATAATGGTTAGGAAAAGTTGTTAGGACACAAAATAGCATACACCATGAAGATGTTGCATGCCCTACAAGGGTACTAAGCAAAGATGATACAAAAGTGAAATCTAATAATTTAGTTCCCGCCCTTTCACACTCAGCAAAACGTTTTCAGGTATTGTTGGGAAAACTTATGTAGTGTGGGCGAGGAAGCGTATGTGAGGTGATGAAATAAAAATATGTGATGAGGCACGTATTAAATAATACCCCTAGAAAAGGAGAATGGAGAGGTAACAGCTCAAGGCGAGGTTTGCACCTAGACAAAGGATGAAACACACTGTCATGTTGGTTACATATGTGCTTTAGTTGAGTGAAAATAGTAAGAATCCCACCCCAGGTCCTACTTTCCCTCTGGTGGGACTCCTCTCACAAGAAACTTGCATCAATAGGGCATCTCCTGCCAAGAGATTTGCTTCGAGAGGACATGTGGCACTCTCGGCACATGATAACTTACCCAATGAGGGACTGCGGTGTCCAAGATGCTAGCCGGTTGACAACACCCAATCGTTTACAGGGAAATTATGTGTTCATTTAGTAAGCACATGCTAGATATAATAAATTGCAACGGAATATGCAAGGGGATTAGGAGAAAACTAATGCTAAATGTACCAGAGATATATACAAATAAAAGCGTTTTGCTACTCATTATCCCCACACATCACACACCATATTTTTTTTTAAAATTTATTTATTTATTTTTTTTGTTTTATCCATCTTAAACTTATTGAATTATTCTACTTATTATCCATATAATACACATTTGCTTTGGCTTCGAGCTATGTTATGGGGATTCAGCCAATCCCACCCTTGTCCAGTAACCATTTTGAGTGGGGTATAGGCTTTCTTTGAAGACCTTATCCGAGTAATATCCATAAGTCACTGTTACTTCATCCCTAATAATATTGTAAACTCTTATCAGTTCATTGCTTACATCAAAACATAATGAACCATAAGGTGTTTGTGATGCCCCAACCCCCGCTTGGGACTTGGCGGTGATGAAGCATTGAGACATATAACATTGGGTTGCATACTCTTCGTTCATGACAATTAACATGGAATGCATCTAGTATATTTTTAACAATATGAATGAGTCATAGTGAAAAAGGCCTAAATAAAAATCATGGTACCAAATAAAACTTCTATTTTTATCCCAAAAGATCATGTCTTCAAAATGGCATACATTAAGTTCGGGTCCCAAACTTGACCCATCATTCAAAACCACAAATGATCAGCATGTAGTTTCATGATTCAAGAATACACTTCAGTCATCCTGATCTAACACTTCCCTAATATCTGCCATCAAGTGCAGAACTAGCTCTATGTAAAAGGTGATCAACTCAAGTCTGTTTACAAAGGTGATGTCATCTTCAATGACCTTCGAGCGATAGGGCTTAAGCTTCACCATCTTACTCATTCTGATATGAACCCGCAGGAAAGGAATCCTTTGAACCCACAATAAAATTGAAAACTCACCCAAGAAAGTCAAAATCAAGTCAATAAATGGAGAATCTAGACCAGATGAGAACTCGTTTCAAGAACCTAGATTATATTAAAATCTAGACCCGTTGAAGAACCAGTCTCAAGAACCCAAATTACAATGAGGAATGCCACAAAGGTTGTGATTTACCTTTGATAAGTTCAAAAGTTCAATTAAGAACAAGAGGAGTAAAACTCAACTCACAATGAATAAATCATCAAATTTCATAAACTAATCTTCAAAATGAGGCTACAAGAGTATTTAATGAAAACCTAATTGAAACCCTAGCCAAAATAAAACCCTATTTCCAAAAATACCCCTGAGTGAATAGTAATGGCGCTACAGTAATTCGGCGTGAACAGTGCCGCGCTACAGTACTTATTGAAACCCTAGTTCCTAAAAAGTAACTTTCCAAATAAGCCCTTGGCCAAAATACAAGGTCTTCCAAAAAACCTTAGCCCATAAGAAATAAGATATATGAAGGCCAAGCATCCTCAAGCCCACTTATTCTAAACTAATAAAATAAATCATTTAACCAAGTTGAAAGCCTCCAATAACATCAGGCCCTATCTCTAAATCATGTCTTCCATAGCTTGAATCAAGTGTATCAAAATTGGTTCTTCTCTTTTAAATTCCATCTTGAGTGTTGGGCTCTTCCTAGCTTTATCTCAAGTGGATTGCACCAATCCTTGCATTGCTTCCTTTATCTTCTTAGCTCTTGATCTTGTAATTGGCCTATGTTGAACTTGCAAAGGATCTTTAAAACTAGGTCCATCCTGGGGCCCATCACATTCTCTTCCAGACTTGTTACAACTTCTACCATCTAGAGTAAAAATGGTAGTGGAACTAACACAGTGAAATTCCTTCAAATCTCAATAAATTATACCACAAATATACACAGAGATAACATAAAAATGATTAGAGTAAATATGAACATGTTTGCATGAGTATGGACGTGCATTTTCAGGAAACTATATTTTTCTCCCATCTAGATTCCTTTAAAAAAATTAAGAAGTTATAACACAACACATAAAACATCTTGCATTCTTTTCTTGATCATATGTATGGATACCTCATGGTTCCCTATAAACACACGGTTACATACTAGTGGCCTTTACCACATGACGGGTAATGCTGTTGGTGTCTCAAGAATAAGGTTTTGAAATATGTTTTCTTCTGACCGGAACAATCAGAATTTTTCTTGCCAAAATAGTAACTGGCACGGGGTAGGTCACTGTTTTGTACTGGGTCAAATTCCGATTGGTTTCAGGCAATTTTGGCCAAATTTTGGTATTTCGGCCGGAATAGGTATTTTGGACCAAAATCTGCATGCTTGGAAGTTGAACTTGAAGACCAATATGAAAACCAGAGGCGCAGAGATAGAGAAAGAAAATAGGCGTTGGAACTTGAAGTCTTTGAACAGAAATGCTGACATCTCCACATGAAGAACTGATAGCTCCATAGAAAGAGAAGGCTCAAACCCATTAAAATATAAAATTTTAGAAACTAACCGGATAAACAAAGAATTAAAGACCATACATTTAAAATCTTTCTTATTTTCCGTCTTTAACTTTATGGAGCAACATGTACTCATACTAATAAAAATAATCTCTTTATGTGTATTATTTATTAACAAATTCTATTTATGAGTGTTTTCACTTTTTATTGTATTTTAAGACTTTTAATGATATTTTTAAGATTTAGAATATAGTGATATATATAATTATATATATAATTTACTCATATATCAACTATCCTGACACGGTACACTGAAATATACCGATACCGAAATATTTTCTTCCAGCACTTTAACTGGAACTATCATAGGAATAGAATTCAAAACTTTTAGTCAAGAATACTTAGGTCATGGTAACCACCTTCACCATGAGTACTCTAGCACATGCACCAACTAGAATACTCTTAGCTTCGCTCTAAGATCGTTACTATCCTATTTGAAGTCGTTGATTGTTCTTTATCAATTCAAGCGATACCATTCAATCTTTAATCACTCCAAAATGGGTAGGAGAGTTCCATTTGGATAACCCCCATCCTAGCATTGGGGACATGACTAAACCTTACTTTTTAATGCACAACACTAAACCTTACTTTTTAATGCATAACACACTTGTTTTCATGTGCATGAGATGATGACATTTAATCATGACATGGCATATGAATGACATGAAAAACTTAGAACATATACAATGATCATGACATGTGAACAACTTGAAATAATTAAAACATATATCACAAGCATGTCATATGAATGGCTTGAAATAACTAGAACATATGTAGCGTTTACACATAAGCATAAATATATTATACAAAAGTAAGTTAGAAGCTAACTTACAAACTTTTTGTTTAATAGCCAGGCTACAAAAGCGATTCTTAATGTTAGGACTACTTTGAATGTCACATAAATGAGTATTGAATTCCTAAATCATAATTGACACTTAAATAGACAAGGCTTCTAAACTATTTATTTTGATCTTAAGACATACTTCTTATTGCAAATATAGTCCAAACCCGAGACTAATATGCACTTAGACCTATTAGGACATAAGGAAACATTCTTAATCAATACCTTTCTCATTTTCTTTCCTCAAATAGATCTTAAAAGCACAATCCCAAGTCTTCATATTCGGGTTATGGGAGATATTTTACTAGCACTCAAATAGATACAAACTCTTCTTTGGACCGAATGCAACCATATCAATCTTACCTTCTTTTAGTAATGTCAACACAAAGATAATTCATGAACACAAACATACCCCTTTCTTGATGACACCAATCCTTCACAAACTCAAAATCCAAAACACATAGAGGAAAACCATGTATACACGAAATCATGGAACTTGAAGCAAAAACATGCTTTTAACTATTCTATCTCATTAGCCTACAATCTCATGCATTTCTATAGTTTTTCTTAAGCCTGTGAGGCCATTCATTTTTCTTACAAAATCAGATCTTATACTTTCAAACATGCATGAGCTTAACTCAAAATGCTCCAATACAATATCAAACTCCACCGAAGCATGATTGAGCTTTGGATGATATTACTTCTTTTCCTTGAATCTCATTCTATAGTTATAAATTAAATGATATACCTCATCTACTCTTCAAGCAAAAAATTGAAAATGTGATACAAATCATGAAAATATCAACCTTCAACTAGTTCAAATTCATCCTAACACACTAACATGTTAACTAAATCTTAAACCAACTTAGACACCATCAAACAATCCAAACACTTTCGTATCCTCACAAGATGCAACTAGAAAATATATATTAGAGCTTACTCACTGAATTGAAAATCTTGAGCAAGGATTCAGTCTGCACTACTCCAATCATAACTCTCAGTTTCTAACTGGATGTGTGTGTGGGTTGCAATGTAATTCAGAATGGGCAGCTAGAAGTAGTGTGTATGCTAGGAGAGAAGAGGAAGAAAAAGAAGATCTATTACTAAGCAATGAGGGTCTCATTTTTTCAAACAAGAAGTTGAGAGGTGGCCATCAATGCTTGGTTAAATACCCCCCAACACACACACACACACACACACACTCTCTATCTCTCTCTCTCTCTCTCTCTCTCTACTTTAGGTGATTGCTCATAGGTTAGACTCAAATCTCTCATGATTTGAATTAATTCTAGAAGGCTCATAAGGGTGCAAACGAGCTTGTGAATTGTGACACCCCCAGACCCTCGCTTGGGACTTGGTGGAGCCCGAACCGTCAAGACATGCAATATATGGTTACATACCCCTCATACATGACAATTAACATGTAATGCATCTATCATGATTCTAATAGTATGAATAAATCACAACGAAAAATAAATAAGGGCTTGGGCAATAAACTTTGTACCAAATTAAAACTTCTATTGTATCCTAAAACGTTAAGTTTAAGATCATAATATAGCAAAAGTAGGGTCCCATAACATTGACCCCCAAATTCTCAAAAGATTATCATATTGTCATCAAACTACATAGTTAAGGCATCAACCAGTGCCCTTCTAGGATCTCTTGAACCTTAGAGATTGATTTCAAAATAATCTAAAAGAATTGGTCGATTACGTCAAAACTATTCTCGAATGTGAGAATTTATTCTACTACGGCTAACCAATAGTACTTACGCTCTCCTCCTAAGATCTCCTGGACATTTTTTAACAAGAGCAAGACAGTTTCCATATAAAAACCTGCTATCCAAAAATGGGCCTCTACAGTATACTTGTCCTCAATGATATCTATGGCACCCCGTCCCTCATGAAAGGCTAGGTGAGGTTCCGTAGTGCCAAAGATACTGGCCGATTGGTCAACGCTTAGAGGATTTGTTAGACGTGTATCCAGAGGGAAGTACACGTGTTTGAAACTTGTTTTAAGACAATGCAATGGAAATAAAGCGGAACACGGTGTTGTAACAATATAAGCATATATGTACCAGAAACTAAATTTCATAAACAATAAGGGCTTCTCGCTCTTCGTGACCAAAATATTACATCGTTCAAGATACATAGAGTTGGTCACCTTAGGTGATTGACTAGTTACAAATGAGCACTTGGCTCAGTTATGAACATCCTACAAAAGGCATAGAGTAACTATGACGAATACTTGTGCTAAAACGAGTCATAGCCTCCTTAGTCAGGACTCAGGTGAGATTGACTCCTCTTCCCCAGGTTTCATATCAGAGTCGGAACCTGCATCAAATTCTATGATCCTCAGGTTAAAACTATAGGTAGGTTAGGCAGTTCTGACAAAACCATTAATGAAAGATAATGTTATTGGAGATGCGATGAAAGCATTTCATGTAAATACTTGAAGAATATGTAGGTCCATGGGAGGTATCACCCTCTCTTCTTGCAGCTACATGCATTCCTCAAAACCTGGCAAGGAATCACCCTCTCTTCTTGCAGCTACATGCATTCCTCAAAACCTGGCAAGGAATCACCCTCTTAGAATGCAGCCTTCTCTTTATACAAAACAGATGAAACCTAATAGTGTTATTATGGAAAGGAGTTACTCATCTCCATATAATAGAAAACCCATAAAAACCAATATTGGGTCAAGTATCATTCTTTTCTGATAGGCATTCATTCCTTTAGTTGCTCATAGGCATACACTGAAACTTGTTGCTCATAGGCATACACTGAAACTTGTTGTCCTAAGGATGCTACTCTACCCTACTGCAACCAACTCAAAGACACCAACACATGATACACCAAGTGATCCCACATCCCGACTATCATGTGAGGCTAAGTACTACATCGTTCCACCCCACTTCCCATGAGGCATTCTCCTTCTCATGTGATGTACGTGGTAAAGCTTTGTGGAATATTTCTAGGAATTCTTTGTCTTGTACCATAATTATAGACTTTCGCTAACTCTATAGACACTTACATGCACACACTTACACACACTAGCATCCAAGGCTCCCATTCACGATATCACATCATAAGTAGAAAACAGTTAAAGCATCAAAAGCATTAAAGTATCAGAAATCAATGAGTAAATATAACTAGAAACATAGTGCTGGAATATTTATTCATTATTGTAGAGAATGGGGAGAAGATTACATAATGCGATGTTTCTCACACACAATATTCACCCGACATTACCCAGCACTGTCTTAGAAGCTAACCGACATTCCTACGTCACAAGTCCTCTCGTCGCTTTCCTGTTCCTTGCTTTTCGTGGAAGTTGCCTTCTCTAACTCTTTAGTGAATAAGGTCTCAAAAGTGAGATCTTGTCCCCATGCCTAGGTCCTTTAAATAGAGTGGGAATGCTAGATATCCTTTTGGACATATCATTGACTCCAGATATGCTTGGATAGAAGTCTTTTATCCTTGTCCTATCATACTATAGGTTGATAGAGACAGGTGACCAGAGCATAGTCCGCACACCCTACGGTCTGCCAACTCTTGAGTTCTCCTTTGAAGAAGGACCCTCCACATGGCATTGGGCCATACTTATGGGTTTGATGATACGGCCTATTGAGCCTTCACCTTCAGTTGCAAAGCCACTTCGGATGTGACCTCTTAGACGGAGTGTGAGCTTCTGCGCTTGTTTCCGACACTTCTCTGAACTCTTTTGTGTTATCCCAGAAAGTTTCCATTACTGGTTGTGTCAGTTAGTATCCATAGTTCCTTTTTGGTGAGTGATCCCTTCTCACCTTGGGTGGGTAGCTTGTAACTCGCTCGAGCTTATTAGTCGCTTTAGCTCCTTGTTCTCGTCGTTGTGGGAGACGGCTTTTCTAACTCGTTTAACATGGCTGAGTTCCTCATCTCTATATCACTCTGGGACATGTCAACCTATTTTCCATTAGAGTGCTCCTTGACCCACTAAAAAATGAGCAGCACAAAGGCTATCCCAAGTGCAGGAGGATGTCACGTAATAATTATGAATAAATTCCTAGATCGTCTCTTCAGAGAAAGTTACTTAAAATCAAACTCGTTTAAAATGGTGAAAATATTTACAAAGAGAAAATAAAAGTGGTGGTATGTGCAATGAATGGAAGAGTGCAACCGGAATAAAAAAAAGGGCACTAGTCATGGACTAGATTCATATTTTTGGATTTTTGAGTGTCAAAATGAAATGTAAAAGACTAATAAATTGAAATTAACAATCAAGGAATCAACTAAGCTAAACAATCTTAATAATCTGAAAATTAAATAGTAAAACAGAAATTATTTAAGTCTTAATTAACCTTTAATTAATCTAAAATGCAATGGAACTAAGAGATTAATAAAACAAGCCAAGAATTAAATTAGATTAGAAAATAATTGACAAAATACGAACTGAAAATTGAAAAGCCCCAAAATCAAGATTTTAGGGTTCATCCTTGTATTCAAATTACAAATTCTCAAAATTATGCCACAAACATATACATCGGTAAATTATGCCACAAACATATGCAAAGATAATAGAAGCATGTATATCGCAAACTAGAACATGGATGCATGGATGTGAATTTGTATTTGTATATATCATCTTTTTCTTCCATTCAGATTCCTTTTTAAAAAACACAACTTATAGTAACAATGTAATCATTCATTTCCATATTCTTTCATAGACTCTTATCTTATACATGCTTATGGATACCTCACGGTCACCCCACAATCGTGTGCACCTGCTAGCTACCGCATCACATCATAAACCTCTCGACTAGCTATGAGTACATTATGGTTGAGGAACCTAAGCAGATCAAAATGCTCTCACCATAAGCCCTCTTGGCACATTGCATTGCCTTCACCATACGTATCACTTTTTGCACCCACTAGCTTTAAGCAGTACAACTTCGCTCTGGAAACCTTTTGGTTCCTTTCAAAGCCTGTTGATTGTACTTCGTCAATCCGGGGCTACCATTCCATTTTTATTCACTCCAGAGTGGTCCACTAGGAAATTCCCCTATCGTAGCATTGGGTCATGTCAAAAAGTCTTCTAGATGCATTACCTTAACGTGTAACTTTTCCATGTGATCTTATCATGGCATGTGAATGAGATGTAGCAGGGCACAATATTCAGTGATTCGGACATATGAACAACTTTAAATAATTATAATATTCACTTAAGCATATGCACAATGATCACAACACCTATCATGAACAAGAAATTTTATTATCAGAGTCAAGCAACATAGCATAACATAGCTGAATATGAATAACCCAATATATCAAACAATAGATCATAAATGCAGCGTTTACTCGATAAACATGAACATATTATCCAAGAGTAAATTATAGGCTAACTTACAAACTTCCAATTAATAGCAATGCCAACGAAAAAGCAAGCTGTTAAATGTACGTTCTAAGTGTTAGAACTTGATTTTAAAAAGGAAAATCTTACACTACATACTGACCTGTGGACCTAGGGGATTCCAAAATTCTTTTGCTAGAAATGCTTAAATCTATTATGTCATAGTGGTTATCAACCTTTCCAATTTCATCCTTAAGCATGCATTTGGTTTACACAAGGTATTAACCCTAGTGAGGGTAAATGATGATATGTTTTGCATGTAGCTTTGCTTACTCGATCAAGAAAATGAGTTTGTGACAAAACCTTGCTTCCATAGGCAAGAACCCTAAGAGGCCAAATATCGCTAGGATTGTTGTAACAACCGCCAAATCATGCTAAGAAACCATAAGAATTGTGAAGTCTTGACCATGTTAAGGGATTTGGTGGGCTAAATAACTTTCTTCGTCATTTAGTTAAGAATTCTTAGAAAGCATTCTTTTAATCCCTAGGAAAGGGTCAAGAATGAACTTACTATCTTGGTGGGCTTAAGGATAAAACCAGTAACATTACGAGGAACTTAGCTAAAAAGGAAGTAGGCTTAAGTGTAAAAGCTAAAAGATCCAACACTTGAGGAGGAAACCTAGAATGGACCCAAGGTGAAGCCCAAAAGAGAGGCTCAAGTTTTAGGCCCAAGTACCAAATAGTCCAAGGCCCAATAGGAAGCCCAACAACTAGGCCCAAATCCTAATGGGCCAAGGCCAATGAAAGGCCCATTTATCAAACCCAAACCTGAATGGGCCAAGGCCCAATATAAACCCCAAAGCTCAGGCCCAACCAAATAAACTAGGCCCAAATTAAAAAGCCCAATCCAAAGCCCATCCCAACCTACAAAACTTGGGGCCAAAGTTTGCCACGCTTGGAAACCAAGTTTTAGAAACTTGCACACCACCCATTACGTTAGGAATTCAACACCTTGTGCATTACAACTTCTTGAAGTGGTGCCTAAAGGACTACTTGGTTGCCAAGTTTTACACTTTATAAATTCAAAGGGACAACTTCTGAATTTCTATGACAAAGAAAACAAGACAAAGATCAAGTCAACTAGCATGGGATGGACAATCGCCACTAGACTTCAACCTAACCTTCAAGGAAAAATTTTCTGAAAATTTGGTCTTGACCTTTTTTAATTAGATTAAGCATTAGACTAAGTAATAGCAAATGGATGACAAGTGGCAAACTCCTTGCCCTAGCTAAAACCCTAAAGCCTTCTTCAACCATTTTAAGGTCTAGGTTGAATGAACATATGCTTTGGACAAAATGGGGCGTGCAAATCCTTATTGTTGAAACCTTAAATATCTCTTATCATGATTAGATCCTTGTAACATCCCTAGGGGCTTATGCATGGATGCCTTGTGACAAGTGGCATGTGAGTCCCTTGCCATGCCCTAAATTCCTTCCTTCCTTCTTCCTTTTTTGGGTCCAAATACAATGAACCTAGTGGAGGGATATGGCATGATTGCGAAGTGGCGTGTTGCTCTACAAAAATCGAAAATCCCTTCACCTACTTCCTTTCTTGAAGACTCAAAGCTCCCTCTTGCATGTGTGCCAAGTAGCACTTCTTTCCTATGGCCGAAAATGGCTTTTCCTTCCCTCTTACAAGCTTCTAGCTTGATTGCATGCTTTCCAAGTGGCAAGTTGCTTCCAAACCAAAATTCCTTCCCAAGGCTCTAATGATTGAAACTTAGGGAAACTTAAGGGTCTCTCTCTTACAATTGACGCCTCCTCCTAGTATCAAAACCATAATTTTGGTTTTTAAAACCTTAAACCTTTTAATCAAAACCAGAAAATCTCTAGTCCCTTGGGCCTTCTTGTGGGCTTGGTCACCTATCCCTTTAGCAAAATGGTAAGGCCCTTGTCACTTACTAGGTTCCCATCTTACAAACTATAGGGCCAAATTCTAATTGGACTAAGGAAAAATTAATAAAATTAGTAATAGGCGAGGACTTGGCTAATTTTGGGTTATCACAACTAGTTGTCAAGATAATCTCAATTTTGTCTGGTGTACCAACTGCCGCCTCCTTGTCTCTAGTATATTGCCCGTAGGAAGGGATCCTTTCTCTCGACTTGGCGCGGTCCTCACAGGACACATCCCACGAGAAGTGAATTTGAACGGGAACTTCTCAATGAAATGCACTACATCTTCTACAAATACCTCTCCAAGTAATATAGTAAGACCCTTTTTTTTCTGACTTTGACATCAAAGGTATGCATTTTCCACTGAGATCACCCTACGTCTTTCCTTTATTCTCACATGTTGGTTATAGAGGAGCTCATGGTGTCGCGTGCTGAGCTTATCGAGACACTATAACAAAACATCGATTTTGGGACGATTTTTGTTTGGGACGAAATAAAAATCATCCTAAAAAATGAGATCTAGGGACGAAATACAAATTTCATTCCTAAACAATGATGAAAGGTGTGTACTATTCGAACACGTTTGAACGGTATATGGAGGGACAAATAATTTTGTCCCTAATAAAATAAAAATTAGAACATCTAGAAAAAATGTTCAAAAAAAATATAATAAACATTCGAACGGAAATTATATATGGTCGAATGATAATTTGGCGCGTTAAGTGACAAAATTTAGAGAGACATTGACTTACAATTCAAACATCATAAAACAACGTTTGAACGTCAAGGTTAATCAATGTTCGAACATATATTATATATGATCGAATGGGAAATTGTTTAAGTCAATTAATTTAGCGGGACATTGACTTAGCGTTCAAACATATTACTATATCGTTTGACCTAATTTGAGTAAATGATATATACCAGAAACATGAAGAGGAGTTTTGTGACGCCCCCAGATTTCCGCTTGGGATCGGACGGACATCTGAAGTGTCGAGACATGCAACACAAGGTTACTTGCCCCCGTTCATGACATATAAGATGCAATGTTCCTAACATGCATCTAGCATTATGCAATATTCGCAGCGGATAATTTTTTTTTTAGCAATACTACGCACCAAACTTATAATATCCCAAATAAATAAAGCATAATCCATTCTTACTTAACAAATAAACATCCACAATTACAGTACGGGTCTCAGTAGATGTAATCTCAAAACATGGGAGACCAGACTCCATATTTACATTACCAAAATATCCTATTGAGCCAGTTCGTCGAGTAACTCGCATAACTCGACAACGAGGTCAAAATACTGTCCCAAAAAAACTAACTATGGAAGCTGTATGTTCCGCGTCGTGTCTGTGGCATCTAGTCGACCTCCTCCAGTCTACCAGTGTCCGCTCCCTGCTCTGATCCTGACACATCGTCTACCATTCGGGAGGAATGGTAGTTGGGACTACCACGGTGAGATTTGATTACAAATCTCAGCAAGTTAACAGGAAACTTTCACACAGGTTAATGATGCATGCATGGCAGTAAAAGCATGAATGCATAATCAAGTCGTAATGTAAGCATAGCATAACTTAACATAACATGGCATGAAATAATAAGCATAACATGACTTGACATAACATGGCATGAGTTGACATAACTTAAACTGAAACTGAGACTTAGCTTGACGTGACATAAACTTGAGATTTGACATGAACGTAACTTTAACATAACATAACGTGAAATACATAAACTTGGAATCTTATTCAATAAACTTAATCATTAAAGTGACCATA
>QEOT01124214.1:82286-98243 GCA_003123785.1 Pterocarya stenoptera | reverse complement strand
TTAAAGGGGGTTTGGTTAGGGTTTGAGGTGCTATCAAGCCCAAATCCAATTTTTCTTGGCCCAATCAGATTTTCAAGGTTTAAAAGGTTGGATAATGATGTCATAACAAGAATTTGAGAAATTAATAGCATGTGGAAGTGATTTAATCAAGTGATTAAACACAATGCTAGAAATCGGATTAAGAAGGGTTTGGAGGCCAACTTTAGGGTTTGGCGAAACCGTTTAGGGTTTCAGTTTCAACCAAGCTTTTGGGGTTTCAATTAGATTCCAACCATTTAAGGTTTCACTAGGGTTGAAACCCTCTTTGATCTAGCACAAAAATTGGTTGATCAAAAGAAAAAGAATAGGGTTTCGCTTAAGTGGCATGATCTCACATTTTGATTCCTTCATAATCCAACTCATTGATCCTCTATGAGCCAAGTGTCTAAATCTATTCACTATGTGTGGCTAAGATCTTGCCAAGTGTCCAAATAAAACTTCTCTAACCTAATTTGGACATTCCACACTGTGATTTTGAAAACACTACAATTGGTGCGCTTAACGAGATTACTATTCACTCCAAAAAAAAGGGTATAATAAACTTAGTATTGAAAAATCCTAAATATTCATATTAACCTATAGTGAAAATCGTTTATCAAAATTCAACCCTGAAGTACCCCTAAAAATAAAATCACAGTTTCAAACAGGTGTTTCGTCCGAAATTATGAAAATGGGTTAATACACCATAAAATCCTAAATAATCAACTGAGTCTAATGGCGTAGACCACAACGCATTCTGACACTTCTAACTATCTCAAATAATTCAACTCATATTTCTAGCACCACAGTGAGTGATAACACCGACTATGTTGATAGACTAAAACCTGTGTGATTGGTTGATTCTATAGGTTTTCACGAGGTTTCTAAAGTCAATAGAAATCCTACCAATGAATTTCTAGCGGGCTGTTACAAGTTTCCAAAATGGTTTGAATAATGGGCAATGACATTATTGATGAGAGTTTAAATTACCAAAAAAATACATTGATTGTTTATTTTTGTATGTTTATGGTTTATTCAATATGTAGGTTATACAAATGCATGCGAGTAATCAAAACGATATATCGGACTCTCTGTACGCATTGGCGTGTGGCCATTCGAGAAGCGCTGATTGATATTCAGCATGTATTTCTTGCGGAAGTAGGTATCACACAATGGATCGAGAACGCTATCGAAAGATACATAATAGTGGTGTACTAGTCGAAGGAAGTCATGACAGAGAAAATATTGATTTTTATGGGGTTATTGTCGATATAATTGGAATGACATATTTTGGGGGGCCTTGTGGTATATCTGTTTAAATGTGATTGGTGGGATTTAAGCAATCCTTGAAGGAGAAAATGCGATAATGAATTTTTTTGAGTATTAATACATCCAAAAATGGTATGAAGATCCTTTTATTTTGGCTTTCCAAGCATTTCAAGTATTCTACTTAGATGATCATGAGTTAGGAAATCAATGACGAGTAGTACTAAAGTTTTCTCCAAGAAATATATATGATGTTATCCCTAAGAGTGGCAATATGTGACACGACCTGTTAACCCAACATAAACACGACATGATAAAAGCAGGTTAGAGTTTAGTCTTAACAGGTTCGGGTTAAAATGGGTTGACCCGTTAAGACATGATTGTTTAACGGGTCACTAACGGGTCAACCCGTTATGACCTATTAAGAAAATTGAATTTTTACCTTTATACCCTTAGACCTAAAATTAAAAAAACCCTAAACTACCTCACCCATGCCACCCCCTCAGTTTTCTAACTTTTCTTTTCCTCATAGTCACGCCGCGCCCCCCTCATCACTTCGTCTTCAAACCATGGCCCCGCAGCGACTGCCTCTCCCCTTAGTTCTCATCTCACGCTACCCCCTACCATGCCACCCCTCATTGACTTCAACCTAGTACCCTGTCGCCCACGGCTCCGCCACACATAGCCCAAAGGTGATCGGATTTTTTTCTCTTCTCTTCTTTTCTTTTCTTTTTTTAGTTTCTGAGATTTTAAATTTTGAAAGAGGGATGGGGAGCTTTGGAGTTTACTAGTTTACTGATCCAAGAAAATCTTGAAGATACTTCATTGGGTGTTTTTTTTCTCAAATCCTCTCATAAATCATAATCTCTTCTCACGGTGACGCCACCCCTCTTCAACCCAAAAATCGTTTCTTATGTTTTTTTTGGGGTTTACTTTTTCTTGGTTCATTTTTTGTTGGGTTTCTCTATATGCTATTTAATCTCTATTGGTTCAGTCTATTTCTTAGTCTTTTACATGCTCTACCTAAGTGATACATGATGAAAGTACGCATGATAATCAATCATTAGGATTTGAAGAATCTATCAATTAAACTGTAAGCGTAGCATTTTGTTTCCTAAAATCTTGCTTTTTAAGAGGTGTTACATTACGTGAAAGAATATAATGATAGAAAATACATGGTGGATAACTAGCAAATACACCTGAATTGGCATAGGGGCTAACAATTTTTAGTTGCTATGTTCAATTGAGAGCTATTATGTTGATTTACTGGATATTTAGTTTCTGAGGCAGGCCTTTCGTTCTAATATCAGTAATATATTGTGGAGAGGAGTTGTGAGTCTCTATTGATGGAAACACGGGGCCATTGGACTGGATATTTGTCATTGGATGCTGAACCTTAAGGATTATTTGATCGATATGTTCCAAGTAATTTCTTTCATTTGAAATTTTGATGTGTCAAGTGGGGAAGCTCTTCTAAAAATGATTGTTATGGAATTGATTTATGTTTTAGATACCTCTGGAATATACTTTTGTGAGCAGTTGCAAAGGAAAGGAAAGCCTTTTAAGAGGTATTTTAAAACCTCTTACTTCTGCTGTGGTTAGAAGGCTTTGCATAAGATGTAAAAATATAAGTTCTCAACGTAATGCATTGCATAATCTGGTCAGAGGAACTATAAAAGTATCTTGCCCTATGTACTTTCATGAGTGTTTTGGCTTTTTTGATATTATCTTACTTACAAAAAGAATCTGGTAAGTGGATCTACTAAATGTATATTTGAAAGTTTCCGCCTATCACTGTCATTTTATCAATTCATTTTGTCTTGAACGTTACAGGCAATTGCTAAACTTGAAGGCCCTACTGTTAGTTAGTACTGTGCTTTATGCTTATTACAGGTAGAGACTAGTATCTGGTTCAATTTTATTTCAGTTTTATTTTCAACCTTTGTTTTCCTCTTTTATTCATTCTTTTTCTTTAAGATTTATTTTTGATAATGATTGTTAAACCTTCTGCAGGCAACACTTGATGAATGATTATATGAACTTTCTAGGGAGCTGGTATGAGCAAGACATGATGATGTGCTTCTATGATTGATGTATTTCAAATAGGGTATAGTAACTTTTTAATTACGTTTTTAGGTGAGGTTCTTGTTGAGATCTGGAAGGGAATTCAATCAAGGACTAGAGTGCTCATGTTGCTTCTGTTAAAAATATTCTAGAAAACCATGCTAGTTATTTAATGTCAGGAAAAGAACTTTCCAACACCTTCCCTTTTGTTTTTTTTTTGGAAGTCTTTTTTAAGCTGCTTGTGAACTACAGGTTGTTTTCGCTATTTGTGAACTACATATTTAACTTCTGGACCTCTGGTCTTATAAGGTTGTTTCCTTTTCTATTATTTGTACTTTCAATACAATAATATTATTCGATATAAAACTTTATTGATGCCTTTTTTTTAATAGAAACACAAGAAGAAGTTAAATTAGACGAGTTAACCGAAGATGTAATGGAGTTGGAGAACAAGGGCAAGGAGGATGCTCCATTTCCTTCTTCAAGTTCAAAATTTGTTTAGATATGTGTTTTTAATTTTTTATTATATTTGAGATTGTAACATTAATATATTTACAATGTATGCTTTGTTTATTATATTTGGGATTTAATTTTAATAATGAATATTATTACAAATTGTGTGGATCAAATTTGTTTAGATTGTAATTTTAGAGTAGTAGTTAGTTTTTTATTTTTTTATAGATATTTTTTATATTTAAATATTTATATAAAATCTATCAAATCAAACGGGTCGTGTTGTATCGTGTCTGTTCAACCCATTAACGTAAACGGGTCATATCGTGTCGTGTCGTATTGTGTCAATTTTTTTTTATTCACTAACGGGTTGTGTCGTGTCAACTTGTTATTATCGTATCGTATTAGAGTTTGAGATTTGGACACGAGATCCTTAACGGGTCGTATTTATGTTGACCTATTAAGTATAATGTACATACCTTGAAATGACACGAACACGACCCATTAATACGATTTGCCATCCCTAGTTATCCCTGAGGCGGAGGGACAAGATGAAGAAGAAGATGATCCCTCTACTTAATAAGCATACCAAGGGAGTCAACTCGTCTTTAACTTATTTGTGGATTTGAGCCAGTATAACATGATTCCATTATATAGGGAAGATATTAAGGCTAAAATTGTTGATGCAACAGTTGAGCAAAAAGTTGAGTCATCTGAAGTATCTACAGATGTTGAGGGTGAATCTATAAATGAAACTGATACATATGATTGACCGGTTTTGTATTGATATTACACATTATGACAAATCTTTTATTGATGAATGTATCAATATTTTGAAATTATGATACCGAAGAGGAAGAAAGTTCGCATCTCATCTCTACCTGTTCCTAGCTCTCCGTCTGGCTCACCACTAGAGATTCACTCTATAGAATAAGGTAAAAATCTAGTAGTCATTTTGTTTGAATTAAGGTCATTCATACATATTAGATCGTTTCTAACCATTATTTACTTTTTTTCTACAACGAACTAAATATTTTATAGACTTAATAGTACAATTTCATCAAGGTCGAGGCACTACCAAAAGTGTGATGTTGAAAAAATATCATAAAGTAGATAAAATTAAGGTTAACATTCTTAACGAACATACTAGAGGTGAAGGACAACAAGTAGCTTGGCTTGCATCGCATGTAGGTGCTCTTACACGAACTTATGCACCTTTGGCTACGAGATCATGGCAAAATGTCTCCAAATATGTGAAAGAGCTTATCAAGAAGCGTTGTTTGGTAGTGCAGTCTTTGATTCTGTATTTGATTCCATTCTATATGAGAGAGTTCTATTGTAATGGTGTTCCTATGTAACCCCCCCCCCCCAACCTAGGAACAATAACTGTAACTCAAATTGAACTCCTAACTCGCAAGGGTGAGGGCTGCCTACCATCTCTGATTCACCATCGGTATACCCGTAGGCTTTCGTTTCACTCAGTCCTTGATTTTCTTAGCATTCTCCCCCCGAACCCCCTACAGCACTAACCGTCTTGACTGCGTGCAAAGCAGCAAGTCAGGAAGGAGAAACAATGAAGCAAAATAATTAATTTATATTAATATTGTTTAATATATATGCAAAATTTAGACTATTCTGGGTGATAATATTTTTATTATATATTTTTTGAAGGATGACTTCAAACTAAATTTTGGTCAAAGAGAGGAGCATAAGATTGTCGATGAGCTTATATGTTATGCATTCTACAAATATAATGCGAGGTGTCATGAGCATTATAATAAGTTCAAGAATAAGGAAGATGCACGCCAGCATCTCTTTCAGGATGTTTGACCTTTCGATTAGGAAAAACTTTGTAACTTGTTTGAGGATCCATCATATAAGTTAAATTAAATAAATCTTTTACGTGTCCTATTTATAATTTTCGCTTCCTAATATTTACAACTTCTATGCAGGAGTGAGGTTCTAGAAACAAAACAAATAGATCGAAATTAAAGATTCATCATCATGCAGGCTTAAGATTTTTCCATCGTCTCTTTAAAAAATTGGTAATGCTATTTTTTTAATTTTATATAGTTTGTTATTTGGAGGTAATCTAATGATTTTATATCTTAATAAATGTCTCTTGTAGCAAGAGTCAGATATTAATTATGATCTGAAAAATTTATATGTTGCATCACACACTGATCGTACTGGAGAATGAACTCATCCTAATGCTCGTGAAAATTATGTAAGTATTATAATCTGATTTAATCAAACATATTTGAATATCTGTAACGATATTAATTCTTTTTCTTGTGTAGGATAAAATGGTTGCCCTACGAGTTGAATATGCGTCAGATCAAAATTCCTCAACAAGTGATGTTGAAATTATTACACAAGTTTTATGTCAACTTTTAGGCTATCTGAGAGGTTTGGGTTGCTGTATAAAGTCTTCTAGCTCTTCATCATTTTCTGGGTTTGCCTATAATACCTCTATAGCGTTAGACGAAGTGAATTCTAAGATTGAAGAATTAACTGGAAGGCAGCATGAGTTAGAGGCTTAATTGGCAAAACAAGCAGACATGAAGATGGACATGAAATAGGAAAAATAACAAGAAGAAGAGTTTAGGAGAGATGTGCAACTCCAAATGCAAATACTTATGCAACAGTTCAGGCCTCCAAGCAACTAATTTACATTATATTTACAGATTTTGGAATCTATTTTTGTACGAAGAACACTAGTATTATTACTGTTTTATTTATTTAGTTCGCAATTATTAGACTAGTTTTATGGGTAGTGAACAAACTGTAATGTATTTTATTAAATATTATGTATGTCTATTTGGTTTTTAATTATTATGTGAAATAAAATAGTTACTATTCTAACTAGAAAAAACCATTCGAACAAGATGAGTAAAACCATTCAAACACTGATACTGAACATTCGAATGTAATCAGAATTAAATGTTCGAACAGTATGTGAAAGCGTTCGAATGAATCATCGAACGTGAATTAAACGGTTGAATGTCTACTGATATGAAATCATTCAATCCTATCGTAGTCCATTCGAACATCTTATTGTTTGACCATTAAATTATTTGTTTGAACGTTTCCTCATGACTATTGGGTCGAACGGACTGGTATCGATCGTCCACTCACGAAGGATTGAATGATTCTGGACATTTGAATGTAAATTTTATAACGTTCGAATGTGATTCTGGACGAAATTCAAGCATCCCGAAAAAATTATTCCTTTTGAACGTAATCGAACGGTTCTGCTCAATGTCGTCCCAAAATACCTTTTGGGACACTGTTATTAGAGTGACCTTGGGATTTTTTTTTAGTCCCAAGAAGTATTTTGGGACGAAATTCCAATTTTTTGGGACAAAAGTTGTCATCCCAAAAAAACTTATATGTTGTAGTGAGAATTGCCTTGACAACTAGTATTCTCCGAGAAGGTTACATGAGTTTGATTTTAACACAATAAAATATGACCATATATAAGGGAAGGCCATTGATAGAAGCCCTGGCGTAATTACTCTTACACTTGCAAGGAGACAGGATTTGTAGAAAGCAAAAAGCTCTTGTTTAAAAGCCGGTCCAGAATTTGCTAAATTCTATGTACGTGAGGATTTCTAGGGCGCTTGGTACTCGTTGTCCATTAATATTAGTGTGGAAGCATGTCATCATCATGTACACCTGCATTACCGATCAAAATTAACTCACAGTACTATATAGTTATATCAAGGCCAAAAAAAAAGAAGAAGAAGCAAAATGACTATTAATTTAGGGGCACTTCTGATCAGGCATACCCATTTACCGAATAATAACACAATTAAGGTGATGTCTTTTTCTTTTGGCTGAAAAATGAACATATAATTTTTAATTTTATGGTTAAATTACAGGTATTTTGTTGGGTGTTTTGCACATTTCCTTTTACAACTAGATTTTTCTTTAATATATATGGTGCATTAATTTTGTTCCTACGTACGGGCACGTGGAAGAATTAAATCTCAAATAGAATTAATTATGACGAGAGAAGAAAATGTAGAATGTACAGAAGTCATGCTTATAATAATTACCAGTTTTCGTTTTTTTTTTTTTTTGTTTTTACTCTCGTTCTTTTTTGTTTCCTCACTGGCTCACTGTGCCTATACCATGGGGCTCCCACTAAGCATTGATAGGGTGGGGCCATTCGGGCCGATCGAGACTAACTTTTAAGACACTTGCGACAGTGAAGACAGAATCTGAAGTTCTCCAAAAATTCTCCACTATTTAGTCTGATGGGAGCCTTTTTTTTGTTTGTTTCTCCACCCATGCAGGACACTACGACACAAAGTACTATTTGCCAAAGCAACAAGATGGTATATCTGATATGAGTTCATGTTCTGGGTGGAAGAAAAAACTATATATATATATATAGTAATTCGTGCTGACAATAATATAAGATCAGGCCACATTAATTAATTATAAAACTGATCGATCCTGTGGGGCCATTTTTGCCATGCAAGTGAATCATTATAACCTTGTCTTTGTGAAAAAAATGATAAAAGGGATCGGATCTACTCATGTACCTATGTCAAGTAGTAGTTGTATCTAGTAATCTGAGAGAGAGAGAGAGAGAGAGAGAGATGTTTTGAGTGAAGAGTACTGGATTAATACGTTAGAATAGGTACTTCTTGAGAGGGACAATAGGGGAGAAACATGCAAACCAAACTACACATGCATAAATTAAGATACTAACTAACTACGTACGACACGACTACAAACGGACCCTGGCAATTAGCAAAACTAAATTAATACAAGCAAATTAAAAACCATATATGCATCAGGAATGCATTTTCTCGAATATTTCTCAAGCTTTAATCGTTTCATTCATGTCTTCCTTGCTTTCTTGGGCCTTTTCTTTTTCATCGGGATCTCCAATTGCTTCATTATCGCTGACCTTTGAAAGCTGAACAACGGTATTCATTTCAGGACACACAATTGTGCTAAGCTTAACCAAATCAACTATGTGTTCGGGTACATGCAGCTTCGGCTCCTCCAAAACCTTCTTCGCGTCCTTGTAAATTAGATAGAGCGCCATCTGAGCAATGCCGAAGATAAAGCCCACTGTATTTGGAAGCTGTACTCAATGCGCAAAAAGATTAGCAATAAGATAATTAAAAAAGAACGTCGTAGAACGGCCGGACGCATTAATTAACGAGTAAGTAGTTGGGGGAAGTACGTTAATAATGCACTTACAGCAATGTAGTAGTCCTTGAGAAAAAGGCCATAAAAGAACCACGCCACAGCACCCAAGGTTAGAAAGAAGGATAAAGGGAATGGCATATACTCGACGCTCTTGGTTCTCATAACTTGTCTCTGTATAAGTTCATATATATATATATATATATTAATCAGTGATGTGAAACTAAGGTACGTACGTAGAATGGAACGGTTTCTGAAATTACTAGGGGTACAAATTATTTCTAGTTAACTTCTCACCATGATACAGAGAGGTGCAGCAAATACACCAAGGTTGAATACCAGACAAATCCATCCAAGAACCATTATACGTTTTGCACCCTTTGCTAGGAAGTGAGTGAGAAGAGCCATCAGGCCGAACCCAAAAAAATTTAACAGGAGAAGAAGCTTCACAGTTTGTATCTGCAAGTGTTTAGACCAATATATTTATGCATGTTGATGATCAGTTAGATATATTGTATGCATTTGCTAAATAAATAAGGAGTCTAAGAACGGAGGATAAAGTTTACCCTTGTCTTTTTGGTTGCATAAAATATGAACAGCATGATGTAGATGGATTCAATTAGGCAGCCAACCGAATTTATGGTAATCAGGAGATTTGCATCCTTCTTAACCATCGCATAGTATATCCACAGCATTGAACTGAAGAGTGCAACCACATAAGGAACTGATTGGAAACCTTCACTGGATTTCTTCTTGTATATCTGATAGAATGTTGGCCTGCAAGAAACCCAAAAAGAAACAAAGAATCATTGATTAGTCATCGTAAGTTGGAAAAATAAAGCAATCAAAAACAGCAAAAGAGCACAACTTACAGTGGAGCAAGGTAAACCATGAATGAAATGATGTTGCCTACAAAAGAAAATAAAAAAGATCATGAATAACTAAATTAATTCCTTAAATAATTGTACAACCAATGAAACCATTGTTGTGAGAAGACTGGTAGTTAATATTTATATATATTCTATATCTTCATGTGCATTAATTTGCATTAGGGTATATCAAATCATTACATATAAATATATATATATATACCTAGGGGGCAAAATAATGGCGCACGCGCGCACACACTCATATAATTATATATATATATATATATCCTGAAACACGGTTTAATTCAAGAGAACGAAGAAGAACGGATAAAAGAAAAATACATCAATTTAAGTAAGTAGTGCTAATTAATATCACTTTTTATCTACCTAGAAGGCCGAAGGCAAAAGCCCATGCAGACTGGTGAATGGCCATTTTTGCAAACACAACTAAACTCTCTTGAACCAAAAACGTAAAGTCTTCTCTCTCCCTCTTCTCCCTCTCTCGCTAGCTAGCTAATTAATGAAATGTTTGCAAGCTGTGAGCTATCTCATACCGCTTAAAGGCACAAGCATAGAAGCAAAGGGCATCAGCGTTTTATAGAGGCTGGACAATACTCGAATGGACGCATTCAAGTTGCATGCATGTGTGAAACATCAAAGTAACTTTCGGCTCTATATCCAGTTGTTTAGTATGAATACTGCTGGTATAATCTGAAATACTGCCGGCATAACCTTATTTAGTTTGTCTTTGTCGTAAAAAATAACCTTCTGATGACCAAGTAAGCCCTACTTTCTACCATTCTTAGTACTCGCACAATACATGGGGTCCCACCGATGAGGTCCTTTAGTTCCTAGTTGTTACCCACTGAATGGTTTTAGGGTTTCCAACTCATGATAGTTCAGTTCTAGTTTAAAATGATTCCTAGGTAGGTGATCATTTCCCAGGGTGTGCCTACTCTTCCTTAATGAGCAATATTCGAAAGGCTTAAAGCAATTATATATATCATGATTCCACTTTTATCTCATTAGTACTACGTTCGGGTAGACTTTTTAATTTTTTTCCTCCAAACGAGAACTAATTTGAGGATTATGGACAATATCATTAGGGATACGAGAGTATAAAGGTGACTGTATTAACATTATATATAAATCTTTAACCTTCATTCCCTCAAACACACTACCAAACAAACACCCCTCATCATAATTAAATTAACCCATCCAGGAAACCATTTGTACAATTTGCCCACATAGTCTGGTTGGATGAGCTTTTGCCCATTAATTTCATCTTTTACAGTCAGAATATTCTCGTATTTTATAGTTCTAAATTAGAAAATGACTGGAAGATCTTTTATTTTTGACTTATTTCCCTGACAAAAGGCTAGTGATGCATTAGAAAATCGGGAAAACACCATGCATAGCGCCAGACGAAGCTAGGAAAAAAGCAAAAGGCCAGCAGTAGAAGGCACTGGATATAGGGAGTGTGGTACTATTAGAGAAGAGCTATGTATGTATTTATAGTGGCCCACTTGCGCTAGCTCTTGTAGGGAAGTAGCTAGACGGGTTTGAGAGTTGCTGATCCCTAGGGTTTGAGAAACCCACTTCTAAATTAGCAGCAGCTTTTTGATGTGTAATCGCACTGTGAGATCTGCCAAGTTTTTGTACTGCACATTTGGCATAAAGAAGTAATCAAACAGTACTGATATATACATTAAGAGGGATGAATGATATCTATAAATGCAGCCGCCTTGCCCTATTAACCATGAAACAACTTAATTTCGTTAATTGTTGTACTACTAATTTGGTATCACATAGACATAAATACTTACTCGGACGCCCACTATTTATATATATCGCATTCTCATGTCCACCTCTTACCTAGCCATACGAAGAAATTAGCTAGAAATTAAGGGAATGCTTGATAATACTATTCGGGTATGAAAATTGTTGAAAGTTTTAATTATACACAACTCGTAAACAACTCAAACTCAGCTCATATATACTCAATCTGAACTCGTTTAATTTAATAAATAAGATGTTCGCAGACACCAATATTAGTTTGAATATTAAATGGGTAAAAGCTACATAAACTCGACTCGACTCGGTTAAGTCTCGTGAACAAAGCATATATAAGCTCGATTTGAGTCGTTTGAACTCATTTTGAAGCTCGTAATATGTGTTAATATTATATGTGTGTGTTATATTTATTACATGTTAGCTGTATTTTATGTACTTACTTATATATTGTGTGAGTTGAATTTTATGAATACTTTTAGAGTTTTCTGAATAAAGATCCTTTAAGATATGATTTGTACGTATAATTAGGGTAGGGGGTAAATAAATTTAAAAAAGTTGCTAAAAAATAATATGTTTCTATTTTTTGATTTTTTTAACCAAAATCTAAGCAAATTATTAGATGAAAAGTTTTTGGATTTATAGTCTTTTTTTCTTTTCTTTTTTTTAATTTAAGAATATTTAGATTCAAAATAAAAGATTTTCATAAACAATATTATACTCTATATATCTGAGTTTTGAACTTTTATGTTTGAAAAATTCATACGGCTCGTTATCCAAAATAAAAGCACCCAAAACATAAGGAGGGTGCAGGGAGAATCCCATTGAATCAATAATGGACGCATATGCATGCGTGGGGATATATATAATTATATATTTATGGCATGCAAGAAATGATCAGGTCCGTAGGTAATTAGTTATACAGAATATGTTCTAAATTAAGTTTTCTTAATGCGATTGAAAAGTGTTTGTCAATATATAGATCTGGTCGGACCAATTAAAAAATAACCAACAGTACTTCATGAAAGGAAGCTCCAATATTCTCTTGCAAAGAAAAGTGGAACTTTTACTACAAATTAATATTACTAATTTTAGGATCATGTTACAGTCGCCGAGAATTAGAATTCTCACCCAACGTGTAATTTTTTTTTAAAAAAAATATTTTTTCAGACCTTTTAAACATTTTTAAAAAAGTTATAAAATTATTATTAAAATACTCCCTTAACTATTAATAAAAAAATAAAATAAATTAAAACCAATAGTACTCTTAATTTGTCGGGATGCATCCTGATCGTGCATCATTCCCCTTACTTTTAACGTGAAGTCAGACAGGTTCACTAATGATGGTTTTTTTAGTAAATATCAAAATATTACTGATTTTTTCTAAAATATTTATTGGATTTTCAATTTTTAAATTTGTCCGATCTTAGTTTAACTACTATTAGACCCGTAAATAAACAAGAGTACTACTCCACAGACCACTTGAGATTAATTTGACTGAAAATAAAATTAGTTTGATTTGTTCATTAAATGAACTATGTAGAACACAAAATTAAATGAACCAAAACTAGCTTGTCAAGATTTTTAGATAGGGTACTTATGAGATCATAAAGTTACGAGATATATATATATAAATATATATATATATTCTGTCTCGATCGCCAGATAAGGAAAAGGTGGAGTTCTGTTACATCTTACTACCAGAGCAATAAGATGAGTTTGTTCCCCTAATCTTTTGATCTAACGAGGTCATGTAGAATGGAGGAATTATCAGACATCTGAGGTCAACTGAAATTAACCAATGAAGAAAACACATCAATAATATAGATATGCAGAAGTTGGAGGTGACTCGGAAAGGTGAGTTCTGTCTGGTGGGGAAACTATATATGTTTAGAATGATACATTAATAGAGAGGTTGTTCACTCAACCATGGGGAGAATTCGGAGGGTATGGAAATTGTTCATGTTCTAGGAAATTCGACCGAACCTATTTGTTATTCGGTAATTTGCCAATGAAGCCAATAAACAACAAGTACTGAGAGGAGACATGTAATAAATTAGTAAGTGAAGAAATGGTTTCCTCTCGACTCGAGAGCTTTCTAGCGAGGAGGAATATTGTCCTTCACTTTTTGATGGAAGGGACCTTTGCCTAGGGCAAGGTTTGGCAAAATTCAATTACCTGCTCTGAAACTTTAGTTACTACAAGCTTTCTTTGTAACAACTTTTGTCACTACAATTTTTGATATTTACTCAATACAAGCTCTGTGTTTTGGGTTCAAAATGGATAAAGAACTTTCAGAATTATGAAACAAGTTCTTCCTAACAGAAGAGGAAAGGTATGACATTGTAATAACTTACAAAGACATAAAAAAAAAAAATATGGAGAGAGGGAAATTGTGTCTAGTGGGAAAAGTTATTGCTGATAAAAAGATAAATAAGGATGCTTTTAAGAACACAATGTTAAAGGTTTGGAAATCATGTGCTGGAACAAAGATTCTTGAAGTGGGAGAAAAATTTTGTGTTTGAATTCCAAACTGAGGCAGACTTGCAAAAGGATAGCCTTGGTTGTTTGATACAAATCTAGTTTGCCTAAAAACATTGATGGTATTACCCCACCAACTAAATTGACTTTCAGTCATACTACTTCGTGGGTTCAGTTGCACAATTTACCTCTTAGATGCATGAACAAAGAAATTGGAACTAGAATTAGATCCACTATAGGTAGAGCTATTGAGGTGGAGGCTGACTATGATGGAAATTGCTGGGGGGAAATTGAGTAGGGTGCAGGTTGAGGTGGATTTGATGAAGCCTTTGCTAAGAGGGAAAGTTATAGAGTTGCTTGGCCAGAAAAGTTTTGTTCAATTCAAATATGAAAGACTTCCCAAGTTTTGTTTCAAATGCGGGGCTATCAAGCATGGTGTGCAAGGATGTGTTGGGAATAATAAACAACAGGAAAATATCAAAGACTCTAGTATACAACAGTATGGATCATGGCTGAGAGCTACATGCTTTGCTACAAGTTCAAGTTATGGTAGCACCTCAGGTCAGTTGAGTCCAACTATACCTAAGTATGAAAAGTTTGACAAACTGAAAAAAAAGGATCAAAAGCAAAATCAATCTATCGAGGTTGAGGCAAGTAGGGAGCTACTGATGCAGATTCTAACAAGAGAGGACACAAAAGAAAGTACTGTAGGGAACCTTGAAATCATTGACTTACCTGTGATTAATAGGGAAGCAGAGCCACAAGAAAGGGTAATGGACAACTCAAAGGACCTACTAGACAAGTCAAATATGCAATCTACTTTAGCCATGGTGATGACAAGTCAGCCTGACAAGCTAGATGCTATGCAGGATCAGGAGAATATATGTGCATCACCGAAAGTTCTTGAGTTATGTGCTAACAAATGGAAGAGAAGGGTTAGGGGATAACCAAGCAATGAATTGATGTAGCCTTCTCATTATGGTACAAGGAAGAGAAAGAATGAAGAAGAAAATACTATGTCTGCAATGGACAATCAACAAGATGCTAGGGGCAACAAATAGGTCTTAGCATCTGAGTTTGATATATCTGCAGAGGTTGTTAATCAGCCCTGTTGGGAGAAATGAGGCTTCTAAGTTGGAACTGTCGAGGGCTTGGCAACCCTTGGACAGTTAGAGACCTTAACCTTTTGGTTAAGGTCCACAAGCCTAGCATTTTGTTTCTCATGGAAACTAAAATGCATAAGAAGAACTTAGAAGCTCTAAAAATGAAGTTGAGTTTTAACTGTTTGAAGTGGAGGTATGGTCTTGTTATGGGTAAAAGATGCTCAGCTTAGAATAAGCACCTACTCACATAGACTGTGGCGCCCTCAACTTCCATGTACGGACACACACGGAAATCGAGACACCCGGGATGATGACAACACGGTCACGCACCCCATTGACATGTGCTGAGTGTGTGCAATGCAACACGTGTACAATAAAATACGAAGCGGAACGGTTAACTCAAATAACTAAGTACCAGAGTTTAATACAATATCAGAGTACTGAAAATCCACATGTCAACATAATACAATTTTGTTTACAAAACAACATCAAATCAAATAAAATACAATAAGCAAAAGCAGCAATAATCTTCAAATACACAAATATAGCCAATGTCCCAACTCATCAGGCAGAGCCGCATCCTCGGGCTCAGCCTCCTCAAAAGCTGCAACAATAAAAAAACTACAGTCCCACAAAATGGAACCGCAGGTAAGTAAAACCCAAAAAGCTCAAAAACCATAAATATATTTAAACAACCAACGCTATGCATGCACATGATGACCCAAGCGTAAAACCCGAGAAAA
>QEOT01124214.1:0-81969 GCA_003123785.1 Pterocarya stenoptera | reverse complement strand
ATATTAAAGTCTTAAAAGTCTTTTGGAGAAATACTTACAGCGCTTGATAATAGTTTTAGGAGGATCACGGAGGAACTGGAAGCACCAAATCAGCAACTCCACAGTGTAAAAACACTGTGGCCGAATACACTGTAAACCCAAATTTCAACGGAGTCAAACGAAAACTTGAAATTGATAGGGTAGGGCCTAATGAGGTCGGTGAAGCTAATGGTAGCGAAGGTTGGCCGTGGGTGGCGGCCGAAGCGGTGGTTTAAGGACACAAAGTGCAAATCGGAAGTGGAGCTCGCACGGGCGGCTCCGGTGACGGATCGGGGTTGGGTTTGGGTGGAAAAGCTTGGTATTGGGCCGGTGAAGAAGTGGTAGAAATTTGGTGGCCAATGGTGGCCGGACGGCGGCGAAAAGGGAGGAGGAAGCTCACGGCTTCGCATGGCTCTCGGAGGCTAAAGACGGCGCGGCGTGGGCTGGGATTTGGAGGGGTAGCTCGCCGGCAGGTGAGGAAGCTGGTGGTGCCGGCGGTGTTGACCACGGCCGGCTGGAGGCGACGCCGGTGGCTGTAGACCGAAAACACGTGGGAGAGGAGAGAGAGAGAGAGTGAAACGGGCTGGGCGAAACCGACGGGGAAGAAGAAGAAAAAAAAAAGAAAAGAAAAGAAAAGAAAAGGAAGAGAAAAAGGAAAGAGGAGAAAGAAAAGATGGAAAAAGAAATGAGGTCCAATCCTCACCACTTTTGAGTCACAACTAATCCTCAAAAACACTATTTTTAAAACGGCAAATTAAATAAATCAACTTAAACTTAAAACTAATTAAAATAAAATATTAAACTCCAACAATAACATACTCTAAAATAAAAAGTAATTAAATTGCATAACACTAATTAAAATTAATCAAACACAGTGAAATGCTTTAAATAAAACAATAATAATTTTAAAACCCATAAACAAACCAATTTAAATCAAAGATCAATTTAAATCCGAAATAATAATTAATAAGAAGAAAGCCCAATAAAATATTTTCACAACTTAAAATATTATAAAATAATATTCTAAAACTCCCAAAATTCTAAAACTAGAGAATCAATCATTAAATTAATTAAAATAATCCTTCATTAAAATACACTAAAATACGGGGTGTTACAATCTCCCCACCTTAAAATAAATTTCGTCCTCAAAATTGTAGGATCAATCATCAATGCTAAAAACAAGCATGAAATGCGACAAAAAGATAGGCTTAAGAGACATACCGCCATTCATCCAAACAAATACGGGTATTGCTCTCCCTCAAGTCTGCTTCTCTTTCCCAATAGAAATCTTGAGCCAACGGATCATCCCAAGCTACCTTCACTAAAGGTATCGACTTAGATCTCAACCTTTGGTCATTCCAAATCCACAATCTGCGTCGGGGCAACCTCATAAGTAAGGTCAGACTGAAGTTGAATGCGTTCTGGATCGACAAAACACGGCTCTTGCTGACCAAAACTTTTCTTCAATGATGACACATGGAACACATCAAGAGCTTCTCCAAAATATTCTAGCAAGGCAATTCTATGAGCAACAGTCCCAACCTTCTCCAAAATCTGAAAAGGTTCAACATACTTTGGGCTAAGTTTTCCTCTCTTACCAAAGCACTTAACGCATTTTATAAGAGAGACTTTGAGATAAAACCAATCGCCTTCCTCAAAAGATAAGTCTCTTCTCCTCGAATCTGCATAACTTTTCTGACTACTCTGCGCTGCTGCCATTTTAGCTCTTATAATTCGAACTTGATCTTTCATTTCCTGGATTAATTCAGGCCCAATTAATTTCCTCTCGCCAACTTCATCACAACACAAAGGCGATCTGCACAACCTCCTGTACCTTTATACGTGGCCATCTAAATGGAGGCATGGAAGCTATTATTATAAGAGAACTTTATAAGCGACAGATGATTTTCCCAGCTTCCCTGAAATTCCATGATGCACGCTTCCAGCATATCCTCCAAAGTCTAAATAGTACGTTCAGAATGACCATCCGTATGAGGGTGATAAGCAGTACTAAACCTTAACTTAGTGCCTGAAGCTGCCTGTAAATTCTTCCAAAAAAAAAAAAAAATGGGACGTGAACCTCGGGTCCCTGTCCAACACAATACTCTTGGGTACTCCATGCAAACGCATTATCTCCTTAACATACAACCGAGTCAGCTTTTCCAAACAGTCGGTATTATTGACAGGCAAGAAATAGACACTCTTGGTTAAACAATCAACAATCACCCAAACTGAGTTCTTTCCACTTAGAGTCCTCGAAAAAATTCATAGAAATGTCATCCCACTTCCACTCAGGAATAGGGAGAGGTTGAAGTTTACCAACGGGTCTCTGATGCTCAACCTTAACTTGCCGGCACGTGACACATTTCTTAATAAACATGGCAATATCCAACCTACTCGCACTAGACTCCCAAAGGCACATCATGACTATTACTCCTAGAGCAGCCATGTAATCCAAAATTTCTATATCCACAAAACTTTAACACAACACCCAAGGAATCCCCATGGTTAATAGCTCCATTTGATAATCTGAACTAACCACTAATGACTCCTCCGGTAAAACTTCCAAACCTTCGTTATATAATACGCTTAGGTAACCTAATGGTCACTTCCAAAGTTAATCATCAACAACGAAATTGCATAAACAAATAATCAATCTCCAATTACAGGTATTTTTCCAAAACCATGAGTTATCACTCATTCTCATTTAACTCCTGATGCCTTAATTAAAACTAATAATCCGCAAAATACAACCACGATCACTGACAGAAAACCAATATCAACCAACCTCAACATCCCAAAATACACCTGCTCATCTTAAGATAAGAAACTTACCTTAAAAGTCTCAAATCCAACCCGGTCAACCAAAAAGAACACTTATCAACTTCTACCCAACAACCTAAACCCAAAAGCTTGCCACCTAAATTCTGAATATTATCTAATCTAACGACGGCTAAACTCACAACGAACCTCATTGACTTCACCAAAACATTAACAAAATCTACTTAGTAACTCGTCCACTCACTTATACTCCTATCAAGCTAGTAATAGCAAAACTATCTCCTTTAATAGCATAACACCATTAAACCTCAAGGCAAGCCATACTACTCAAATCTTCAATCCACCAAAAACTATTACACAACACTCATGGATCCTACTGCTTTAATATCTCACAATACGCATCGATCTCGTGCATCCTAAGCGAAAATCAATATTCCTCCAATGTGCAAGTGACCCACCACTACTATTCCATCATCGGGATCTAAATCCTCGAAATCAACAAGAATCATTTATTAAATCTACACCATCTTTTATCCTTAAATTAGATATGGATCAAATCTTAAACCTACTATCGTAACCTCAAGTTAAAAAAAAAGATCATTTCCTAAATTCAATCCGAATCTTCAATCCTCAGAAAATATCCGAGCTAAACCATTACCTTCCAAGCCAAAAGAAATGAGACTAGAACTTAAACTCTCCTGAAGAAACATTTCCATAACAGTAGCTCAACTCTGATCAACCTCATTATAACGGTAACAGACTAATCAGTCTCCAAAATAAATCAAGCTAGCACACCAAACTCGGGGAATTAAAAACTTAAATCTTATTACAAACCAGTCCTTCAAATCTGCAATTCTAAAACCTTAAACAAGATAAGAATCATTCTCCAAAATCTTCAAGATCGATGACCTTAAATCTAAAGTATTCACCTTATAAATCTTGCAAAATTCTAAAACCCCAAATGATACCAAATTGCTTATTCGAGTCGGCTAAATCTAAAACTTCTAAATTAATTAATCCCTCAAATGTTTGTTGAACCTATCACCTTAAATCTTATAAACTTATTTTCTAAAAACTATAGGATCACAAACCTTAGATAAACCTCTCATAAATCTATCATTGAAGTTCGTTGAACTTACAACCTTCTACTCCATAGACTCAACACATACTTCTACGGAACTTAAGACCTCAAGTATCCTAGGCGAACTAAAGCTATTCTCACCTTAGCTGCAACTTGAGCTCTACTCCACAAGTCCACCAAGACCATGACGTTCCCTTCGAGTCTTGATATTAAAACAAAGCAATCACTAAGGAGTTCAGGCCTACTACACTAAATGTTCAAGCCTAACACTGACATTTACAGTCGTACCATTTTCCTGTCATAGCGTAGTCCTTAACCCACTTTCAACTCAAACAGATTAAAATATAAATATGGCAAAATAAATTAAAATACAACAAAATGCCATGAAATAAAATAGAATAAAACCAACCAAGTATAATAACATACAATAAATTAAAACAATTAAAGTAACATACCTCAAACAACATAAAATCGAAATAAAACAAAATCTCACAAATAAAATAAAATTCCATAAATAAGATAACATATGATAAAATGAATAAAACAATAAAGAAGTACATAATAAATTATTAAAACAAATAAAATAATCGACCATAAAATAAGACAAGTAAAATAAACTAACAGAATAAAATAAATAAGCAAACAAAGTAGTATACAATAAAATAAATAAAACCAATAAGAACAATATACTTTAAATTAAATCAGTTCAAATCTCCACTTTAAAACATTGATGGTATTACCCCACCAACTAAATTGACTTTCAGTCATACTACTTCGTGGGTTCAGTTGCACAATTTACCGCTTGGATGCATGAACAAAGAAATTGGAACTAGAATTAGATCCACTATAGGTAGAGCTATTGAGGTGGAGGCTGACTATGATGGAAATTGCTGGGGGGAAATGGAGTAGGGTGCAGGTTGAGGTGGATTTGATGAAGCCTTTGCTAAGAGGGAAAGTTATAGAGTTGCTTGGCCAGAAAAGTTTTGTTCAATTCAAATATGAAAGACTTCCCAAGTTTTGTTTCAAATGCGGGGCTATCAAGCATGGTGTGCAAGGATGTGTTGGGAATAATAAACAACAGGAAAATATCAAAGACTCTAGTATACAACAGTATGGATCATGGCTGAGAGCTACATGCTTTGCTACAAGTTCAAGTTATGGTAGCACCTCAGGTCAGTTGAGTCCAACTAGACCTAAGTATGAAAAGTTTGACAAGCTGAAAAAAATGGATCAAAAGCAAAATCAATCTATCGAGGTTGAGGCAAGTAGGGAGCTGCTGATGCAGATTCTAACAAGAGAGGACACAAAAGAAAGTACTGTAGGGAACCTTGAAATCATTGACTTACCTGTGATTAATAGGGAAGCAGAGCCACAAGAAAGGGTAATGGACAACTCAAAGGACCTACTGACAAGTCAAATATGCAATCTACTTTAGCCATGGTGATGACAAGTCAGCCTGACAAGCTAGACGCTATGCATGATCAGGAGAATATATGTGCATCACCGAAAGTTCTTGAGTTATGTGCTAACAAATGGAAGAGAAGGGTTAGGGGATAACCAAGCAATGAATTGATGTAGCCTTCTCATTATGGTACAAGGAAGAGAAAGAATGAAGAAGAAAATACTATGTCTACAATGGACAATCAACAAGATGCTAGGGGCAACAAATAGGTCTTAGCATCTGAGTTTGATATATCTGCAGAGGTTGTTAATCAGCCCTGTTGGGAGAAATGAGGCTTTTAAGTTGGAACTGTCGAGGGCTTGGCAACCCTTGGACAGTTAGAGACCTTAACCTTTTGGTTAAGGTCCACAAGCCTAGCATTTTGTTTCTCATGGAAACTAAAATGCATGAGAAGAACTTAGAAGCTCTAAAATTGAAGTTGAGTTTTAACTGTTTGAAGTGGAGGTATGGTCTTGTTATGGGTAAAAGATGCTCAGCTTAGAATAAGCACCTACTCACATAGACTGTGGCGCCCTCAACTTCCATGTACAGACACACACGGAAATCGAGACACTCGGGATGATGACAACACGGTCACGCACCCCATCGATATGTGCTGAGTGTGTGCAATGCAACACGTGTACAATAAAATACGCAGCAGAATGGTTAAGTCAAATAACTAAGTACCAGATTTTAATACAATATCAGAGTACTGAAAATCCACATGTCAACATAATACAATTTTGTTTACAAAACAACATCAAATCAAATAAAATACAATAAGCAAAAGCAGCAATAATCTTCAAATACACAAATATAGCCAATATCCCAACTCATCAGGCAGAGCCGCATCCTCGGGCTCAGCCTCCTCAAAAGCTGCAACAATAAAAAAACTACAGTCCCACAAAATGGAACCGCAGGTAAGTAAAACCCAAAAAGCTCAAAGACCATAAATATATTTAAACAACCAACGCTATGCATGCACATGATTACCCAAGCGTAAAACCCGAGAAAACATCATTTCTCGACAATCATAATTTTTCCACACACGCCAAAAACACCATTTGGCACAAATTAACAATTCAGGAATAATTACATTAATTCCAATTTTAATCGTATGCACCATGGCCTCCCCTAGGGACCATCCACATACTCTGACTTCCCATCTTCACCCCACGGGTAACGACCGTGCAAGTGATACATGAGTGATGTCCAGTTCTGCGCCCACCGCGTACATAGCCAGGCATCCTCTGACCCCCGCCAGCCCGAGGAGTCACGGAGTCAGATCGAGAGCGTTACCATCCCGTCCAAATCCCGGGCAAAAGCCCCAGGAGACGACACTCAGTATATTCCGCTCCCGAGTGTCCAGAGGAGCTCCACCGAGATAATATCCCATCTCGGCTTGGGGGTGATACACACGCACCGGTGTCGACCACGGCCGGCCGGAGGCGGCACCGGTGGCTGTAGACCGAAAACACGTGGGAGAGGAGAGAGAGAGAGTGAAACGGGCTGGGCGAAACCGACGGGGAAGAAGAAGAAAAAAAAAGAAATAAAAAAAAAGAAAAGAAAATGAAGAGAAAAAGGAAAGAGGAAAAAGAAAAGATGGGGAAAAGAAATGAGGTCCAATCCTCACCACTTTCGAGTCACAACTGATCTTTAAAAACACTATTTTTAAAACGGCAAATTAAATAAATCAACTTAAACTTAAAACTAATTAAAATAAAATATTAAACTCTAATACATACTTTAAAATAAAAAGTAATTAAATTGCATAATACTAATTAAAATTAATCAAACACAGTGAAATGCTTTAAATAAAACAATAATAATTTTAAAACCCATAAACAAACCAATTTAAATCAAAGATCAATTTAAATCCGAAATAATAATTAATAAGAAGAAAGCCCAATAAAATATTTTCACAACTTAAAATATTATAAAATAATATTCTAAAACTCCCAAAATTCTAAAACTAGAGAATCAATCATTAAATTAATTAAAATAATCTTTCATTAAAATACACTAAAATACGGGGTGTTACATAGACACATAAACACATGGATGGTTCAACACAAAATCGTAATGGATGCTAATATGCTTTTATGGCAATCCTGAAACAGAAAAGAGGCAAGAAGGGTGGGGTATTTTGCGGCACCTCAATCTTCTCAAACCTGAAAGATAGCTATGTATAGGAGATTTTAATGAAATTTTATGCCATAGTGAGAAGTATGGAAGGGCTAGAAGGGATGAAAAATAGATGGATGCATTCAAGAATGTTTTACAGGAGTGCCAATTGAAGGACTTGGGTTCTGTCCAAGGTAATTACACTTGGTCCAACTATAGACATGATCATTCTTTCACCAAAGAAATGCTTGATAGAGCCACAACAAATTCTAAGTGGTGTGAAGCTTTTGATGGGGGAGAGGTACAAGTTTTGGCATCATCTACTTCAGATCCTAGTCCTATTTTGATGACAGTAGGGCAATTGAATAATTGGACTGGGAAATCAGGTCTACTTTGCAGATATGAAGATAGTTGGTCTCTTTTTCACAGATTGTGAAGAGGTTATCACTAATACTTGGCAAATGCATGGGAGAACTAATGAAGGCCTAACAAAGATTAACAAAAAACTTGAGGGTTGCTTGCAGGTTTTGAAGCAATGGAGTTACAAAAAGGAGTTTAACTCTTGAGCCAGTATAAAGTAGAAAAGAAAATCACTTCAAGCATTACAACAATCTGTTACAGCTGAATCAGTCCAGCAACTTAGAGGTTTACAACAAGAAATAGATGACCATCTGGAAAGAGAACATGTGAAATGGAAACAAAATGCAAAAGAGAATTGGCTACATAAAGGGGATAGAAACACAAGATTCTATCACCTATGTGCAACTCAGAAAAAGAAGAGGAACAACATATCCAAGATCTTTGAAGAAATTGGAAGGACCCTTTCAGATCCCAAGTAGATTTGGGATGCTTTTACTAAATTTTGCAAAGGGTTATTTGCAACCTCTAATCCTAGACATATGGAAGACTCTCTGAAGACAGTCACAATAAAGGTTACTCAGCAAATGAATGAAGCTCTCTTGGCACCTTTCAGAAAAGAAGAGATTGAGGAGGTTGTCTTTCAAATGGGACCACATAAAACACCTGGTCCATATGGGTATGAGGCTTGCTTTTACCAAAAATACTGGTCTGTGGTTGGGGATGAGGTGAGTGAGGTTGTACTTGCTTTTTTAAATTCTGATAAGGACATGGAGGATATCAATTTCACCTATTTAGTGTTGATTCCAAAATGTAGTAATCCAGTGAACATTACTGACTATAGACCTATTATGTAATTTTCTCTACAAGATCAGCACTAAATTGATGGCTAACAAGCTCAAACAGATCCTCCCATCTATAATTTCTCAAAACCAGTGTGCCTTTGTTTCTGGAAGGCTAATATTTGACAACATATTGGTTACCTATGAAATTTTGCATACTTTGAGAACCAAGATGAAGGGACAAAAGAGCTACATGGCATTGAAATTAGATATGAGCAAGGCCTATGATAGGATTGAGTGTAAATTTCTAAAAGAGGCTATGCTAAAGATGGGGTTTGATGCTAGGTGGACTGACCTTATTTTGAGGTGTATCACTTCCTCTCCTTTTTCAATTTTATTAAATGTAGTCCCTCAAGAATTTTTTAAACCCACTAAAGGACTTAGACAAGGTTTTCCTTTGTCTCCTTTCCTATTTATCATATGTGCTGAGGTGCTAACAAAATAGCTAAAGGAAGCAAAACAGAAAGGCAGAATCTCAAGGGTTTCAATTGCTAGGGGTCATATTAAGATGAGTCACTTGTTCTTTGCTAATGATAGTTTGTTATTTTATCAAGCAAATATGCAAGAGTGGGTCAAATTAAACTAGATCCTACACTACTATAAGCAGGCCTCAGGACAAAGACTCAATGGGGGGAAAAGACCTCCTTATATTTCAGCAAAAACACAAAGAAAGAAACAAAAAAATTACATACTGCAAGTTGCTGGTTTGAGCGCCTCATCAAACATGGATAAATATTTGGGATTGCCATCTATAAATATTTAGGAACGTCAAAATCCATAGCTTTTCAAGGGATAGCTGAGAAAGTGAGTAAGAAAATTGAGAATTGGAAAGTCAAATTTCTCTCACAAGCTGCTAAGGATATCCTAATCAAGGCTGTCATCCGGGCCATCCCTACAAAGATTCACTGGAAAAACTGGGAATTTTTGAACAAAATCAAAGCAGTTGGGGGGCTTGGTTTCAGAGATTTAGTGACCTTCAATTCTACTCTACTAGCCAAACAGGTATGGAGAATTCTCACTAACCTTACAACCTTAGCAGCTAGACTTCTCAAGGTTGTCTACTTCCCACAAAGCTCTATTATGCAGGCAAAAACTAGTTTCAGACCTTCTTATACATGGAAAAGCATCAGTTTAGCTATCAACACAGTTAAGGATGGTATGATTTGGAGACTTGGCAATGGAGAAGAGGTTAAGATATGGCAAGACAAGTGGATTCCAAGCCTAGCACCATACTATCTCCTGTGAAGATACTGTCAGTAAATGCCAAGGTTGTTGAGCTAATTGATCCTAATACTAGGACGTGGAATGTTCAGATGCTTAAAGACATATTCTAAGAAGAAGAGATGAGGCAAATTTTAAAGATACTTGTAGCATAGACCAAATCTAAAGATAGATTGGCGTGGAAGCAAACAACTAATGAGTGTTTCTTAGTCAAGAGTGTCTTTCACCTACGCAAGCAAAGGCAAGATCAGAAAAAAGGAGAAACTTCAATAGATGGAGAGCATAGAGAAATATGGAAGCAAATACGGCAAATGCAAACTACAAATGTTGTCAAAGTGTTTATTTGGCATGCATGTCATGATGCTTTACCCACTAAACAAAATTTATGCTAGAGAAAAATTATAAATGACCCTTTATGTCCAATCAGTCAACAAGCTGAAGAAACTCCAGGTCATATCCTTTGGACTTGTCCATCTGCACAGGATGCATGGATTTTAGGAAGTAAAAAATTTCAAAAAGCTGCAATCACACTAGAAGAGTTTGGAGCCATTTTCATGCAAATGCTTCAGAGGATAGGAACGACTGAAATATGCTTGTTTGCAGAAATAGCTAGATTTTTGTGGACAAGAAGGAACAAAATCTTATTTGAAGATTGTTTTCTACCCCCTTCAATTCTGATGAATAGAGCTACACAGGCATATCAGGACTTTCAACAGGTGCACAACAAGCAACTCAATTTGAGACCCTATGATAATCAACTGTGCTCTACTCATTGGGAACCTCCTGGTGCAAATTGGATCAAGATCAATTGGGATGTACCAATGACAGAAAGAGGCAATAGAATTGAAGTTGGGGTGGTAGTTAGCGATTGTGAGGGTGATTTATTGGCTTAATTTATACAACCATTACAGTTTTGCTCATAATCTACCATGGCAAAAGCTAGAGATTTAATATAAGTTGCAAAGTTGTGTAAAGAGCTTAGTTTGTAGAATGTAGTATTTGAAAGGGACGCAATTTTGGTTGTGAAGGCAGTAAAATAACATAAATAGCAAAATGGTATGCTTGGATGCCTTGAGAGGATGTTCACACTATCTTGGCTGATATAAGTTGGGAGATTAACCATGTAAAGAGGAATGCAAATCAAGTGGCTCACCAGTTAGCACAGCAAGCACTTCACTAGAGTTGAGAGATTATTGAGATTGATCTCATCAACACATGTATAATAGCTCAAGTCATGGCTGAATGCCATAGAGAAGGTTCTTGGTCTAATGCAATGGTTGTAGGCCATGCTAATGTAATGGTTGTTGGCCATAACAACGTAATGGTTGTAGGCCATAACAACGTAATGGTTGTGGACCATAATAATGTTTGATGCAATGAAGGTTTGAAGTTTCAAAAAAAAAAAAAAAACAAGACTGAGAGGGAAGCCTTGGCTATTTGACAACTATCTATTCATACTTTAACCGTTTGATGGATTTGTAAAGTCTCATTTGATGGGTTTTGACTTCGAGACCTTTTCAATGCAAATGCATAATCTTCCATTGGCCTGCAAGACTATGGAATTGGGGAAGTAATTTGGGGAGACAATTCATTATGTAGGTGATGGATAGGATGGGGTTGCATGGAGACACTATCTATGGGTCAAAATCGAAGTTGAGGGCTACCAGGAGGAAGAACGGTCAACATGCAGGGACAAAGGCTGTGGGTACGCTTGAAATATGAAAAACTCCCTAAGATGTATTTTCAATGCATACATATAGTACATGGAAAACATGGATGCATTTGGAGTAAACGAAAAAAGGAAAAGCGCGGCAATGAAGTAATTATGGATCATAAAAGGATGCCAAGAGGGATCAGTCATGGGAAAAGGAGCAATTTTCCCAATGTTCGAAACATGGCCAAAGGGACCTAGTACAAGAAGGGGATGAAGCACAAACTGCCAGTGAAGCAATGAGCGATACAAGATTTGAAAAGAGCTTTTGTGGCGGAAAAAATTGGGGCAATTTGGATACTAACACATAAACATCACCTATTAGAGAGCAATTGATGGAGACAAGTGGATTTGGAGTTGCTGGAATCTCTCCCATAGGTATTGTAACGATCTGAAAGAAATTTGATAGAATAATTTTTTTAGACCTTAGTTATCATGAAATCTCAAAAGGATTTCCTAAACTAAGTGATCGATTAGTTTTTAATCAGTTAGCGTACTCGAATCGTGATGCACTATGCAGATGGAATTGTCTTTCTATTTAATTAAGACACTTAGGAGTATAATTTTACGAAACGTTAGGTAACTCTCTCTCTCTCTCTATATATATATCTTCTCACCAATAGCATACTCTCCAATTTCGAGGATGAAATCTTCTTTAAGAGGGAGAGGATGTAACACCCCCAAATCATGCAAAAAGACATTGGGCTTTTGGCAATAGGAGCTATATGGAGAAATCGTTTTGAATATTTTGAGTTAGGATTTAGTTTAATGATTTCCACTAAGAGTGGCCAACGGGACCCCACACCCCGCTACCCCTACTTGGCTCCGCCACGGCGGGGTGGTGGCCCCATCCATATATATATGAGCAACTACATTCCAACCCTCCCCCATGGATTAAAATTCATACTAAACTTATTAAACAAATCAAGACACATGTTAAAACTTTTCCATGTCTTTGTATTTCTACTTCTAGTTCCTTTGAAATTGTTGAAACAGATGCTTCTGATATTGGTTATGGTAGTATTCTGAAACAAATTGTTTTACCATGCTCATCTGAAAAAATTGTTCGCTTCAATTCTGGAGTCTGGAATATTGCACAACTTAATTATAGTCTGGAATATCTATAGTACTAAGTATCTCTAAATTTCAAATTGATTTGTTAAAAAAAAAATTCTTATTAGGAATTGATTGTAAAGGTGCTAAATATGTTTTAGAAAAAAATGTTAAAAACATTCATTCTAAGCATATTTTTACCAGATGGCAAGCTATTTTATGTATATTTGATTTTGATATTGAATATATTAAAGGTATATATATATATTTATATATGTTAATTTCGGAGAAGTAGCCCTTGCATCTAATTCCATTTTTTATGCTATGACAAAACATATATATAATTGAGGTCAATTTAATTTCTACTTTGATACATTCACAAAACGACTCTCTTCACCCTGATTTCTATTCATGCTCAAAGACAAGTTTATCATCATTTCTCCTCCCATTTTCTTGTCTTGGGCTCTTAACAAAGACAATATCGATAGCAACTCAAATAACGTATTCATGTCATGGTCAAAACTTATTGATTCAAAGTTATAGTTTTGTTGTATATTTAAGTAGTGATGAAAGATTATCAGTTCGGACCAAACGGTAAATCATGTTGGTTGGTCTCGGTCCAAGGTGTATGAGAAATTCGATTTTCCGTCTAGTCCCTAAGTGTCGTTGTTTTGGACAGGATCGGACCGAATCAGACCGAAATGTTTACATATATATAATTTTTTTATATATTTATAAATATAGTAGTTTTGTAAGTTAATTATGTAGTTTTCATATAATCTATCACCATTGACCGTAAAATATAAAATAATATATGCTATCAACTAACTAATATATCATATGATAATATATGTTATTATATGTAGATATATACTCTACTATTTACATCTAATTGAAGTAATTATGTAATTTTTTTTTAAGTTACCTAAGTTGCAAGCAAGCATGAATAATCTATTAACAATGAAATTATATAATATTCATTAACCATATATAAAATATTAAAATTTTAATATAGGTCATTATGAATGCTAAAGTAGTAAGTTAGTAACTATTAACATCATAAATATAATTATGATTAATTATTTTTTTAATGAGTTAGTTACATAATCTGCATCAAAAAGCTCACATAATTTTAATTTTAATTTAATTAATATTTCGTATTAATCTATCTACAAAAAATAAAGGAGGAAAAAGTTGTTCATGGACCGGATCAAATCAATTGGACCGACGGACTGATAGCTAACGGTCAAGTACGATCTATAGGGATAATCAGTCCGGCAAAATGGGTGGATCAAAATTTTTAGTCTGTGACCCAGGCTGGACCGATTCCCCTAGTTTTAAGTATGAATTTAGTTTGTTCCAAAAAAAACGTATGAATTTAGTTGGCCGAAACATCTTACTATTAATTAGTTTTTTCCGGGTTTCCCTTGACATCTCGGTTGTTGCAGTTGGTGGGCTTGTGCAACGGTCGTGGTCATGTGTAAGGCCCATGCATCTGAAGAAGTAAACACTTGGGAAATTTATAACTCACGATCGACCGCACTCCAAAGGTGGCTAATTGGAATAAAGTAATGAGCTGTCATGTGTTAATGGTTCTAGCTCATTATAACGTCTACTTTTCGTTTGAGTTTTTTTAAATTGAATTGAGGTTGGCTTTCATAGTTAGTGGTTCCTTCAAGAGTGATGCTCTTCCTTTTCCGTACGAAAGAAGTGTGTAGTTTTTTAGAAATTAAAAAAAAGGAAAGGTAAAATGTGTAGATACTTTAATTTTGAGAACGGAAAATGATATTATACTCCTGAGTTTCGGCCATTGGTTTATTTTAATATTATTTTTATTTAATGGTTAAGGAAGTGACTATTTATAATATATTAATATTTATTTTATTTTTAAAAAATATTTAAACATGTTTAAAAAATATTTAAAATAAAAAATAAAAAAGAAAAAAAAAGTGTGATTTGCTCTAGGGAGTACACTAAGTGGTCAAACTTGGGTGGCATAATACTAGCACTATCCTTTAAAAATTTTCCAGATAAAATAGATGTGTTTTTACTAGTAGAGCTTTGGGCTCAACTACTTGTGTAAAATTGGTTTGAGTTATACGACGATCAGTTGAATTGTTGTATTCTGGAAGAAACAAGTAAAGACGAGTTCTGCTGCACTGGTTCATTTGAGAATTTTGTATACTGCAGAGAGCTTATCTCCTTAAAGATAGCGAGAGTTTTGTACCACAATCCAAATTGGTTACGTTTAAATGTTAATTTCATTGAAATTTTTATTATATTATTTTGTATTTCACCAACACGATCAAACAAGACTACGGTTTGACTTCGAACAAAATATTCAATTTATGATTGATCGCTTTCCACAATATTTCTCTCTAACGTACGTTCAACCATTTATGCAAATGAACAAATATGATAATTGGTTGATGAATGTCAATGGAAATTAGTTTATATGATCATGAAATTATATTATTGCATGTATTAATTAGGTTCATTATGATTTGGTTTCCTTAAAATCGGCCTGGAACCATTTCTAAATTAGCATATTAATTGTGGTTAATTTTAGTACGTAAATATAACTTGTAGACAGAATATTGGCCAAATTTCTTTCATTGTGAAATTTTAAATTAATAGCTGCGTGGCATGCATATTTAAATCAGAATTTGAGGAAGATCTCTAACAAATTATACTATATTAATGAGAGGCCGATGGATCAAATTACCATATCATGTGAGTCCACGTGGCTTTGCTCGCGAACGGATTGGTCCTTGTATTTTGAGTTCAAAATTTTAACAAAATACAAGCACTCTGAAAAGTAATTAAATATTAACGGATGGACTAGCTGCGGATGATTACGTGTATATATTATATATATATATTATATCTGTGTGTGTAGAGATCGAGAGAGAGAGCTCAGAGAGAGTTGCATGGATTTAAAGAATACTGCATGCATGCATGCAAATTATTATATACCATTCTACTTCACCCAAATTTATTTCTCCAACAGTACTGATATATATTATATATTTATATATGTATGTACGTATACATATGTATGCACGTACGTACATACATAAAAACATTCATATATATATATATCATATAGCTAGTTGTAGAATTATAGGGTATTAACTTGCAAACATTATGATGGCAAAATGTACATCGATCCCTGAAGTAACGACCGGCCCATTATTACGACTGAAAATTAAACATCAGATCAGCATACATGCATGCACAGTACTATCCTCTCTCGTACAGCGTTGTGTGTTTTGTGTGTGTATGAGAGAGAGAGAGATCAGAGAGAGAGAGAGAGGTACAACGAAATAATAGTACGTACGGAGAGGAGTTTGCATGTTTACAACGTTGATCAAACTTCATACAATATCAGCAGATAAGTGGCCATGGCTGGAGCCTTCCATGCGGCCTATTGCATTGCTTTTTGTTTGTTCATGCGCATTTTGATTGTTACACGTCCCGTTTCCATCAGAGTTGGGCAGCTGGGAGCTGCATTGGGCAATGGCATGTACCTCGGAGCTGCTGGTGATAGTTGTGCTCGATTTTACAGTGTCAGCTTCGTTTTCTGCAGGTAGCTTTTGTCCTTCTTCAATTCCCTTGTAATTCTTGTAGATTACGTAAAGTACCATCTGAAGAACCCCCAAGATGAAACCCAGAATGTTTGGAAGCTGTTGAAGAACGTGAAAAAACAAATATCAATATTATTTATATCATTAATAACGATCATGTTAATTCGATAGAAAACTACAGTGAGATATCGGTTTTTATTTAGCATTAATTAGAGGTTTGCCATTTTTTTTTCCTTGAGGATTTATCATGTTAATTTAATTTGGTGCAGTGGACATTCTGAAGCAATAAGAAATTACTATTTTGTAAGTATTCGATCGTGTATATAATATATATAGTTATATTATATTTTTATAAATTATAATAATTGAAGCACCATATAATATTATAGCAACCGACAGCTCTAATATTTAACAATATTGATTCGCTTTAAAAGTTAGTGGCAAATTAAATTAGGTATATATAGATCTGTAAATTTTGTTTGCTTACTGAGTTATAAATTATATAATATATATATATATATGTATATGCAAGGAATTTAGGGATCTAAAAGCTTGATCAGATTTTCTTGAATATCCTAATTATTTTTCAGATGCTGAGATCGAGGAACTGGATCAGAACTTACCGCAACATACAAATCCTTCAATAGTATGCCATATAAGAGCCACATAATAGCACTGAGTGTGAGGAAAAGTGACAAAGTAAAGGGCATGAACTCCACGCTCTTCGTGCGTATCACCACTCTCTACGGCGCATGCAGTAAAATCATGACATATTTGCATGCATGGAGGAAATGGAAGTTCAATATATATCATGCATGGAGGAAAAGGAAGTTCAATATATATAATTAATTAATATCCTAACCATAATGCTTAAAGGTGCTGCGAAGACACTGATAGAAAAGGCTACACAAACCCATCCAAGAACTCGGACACGGTTTGGTCCTTTAGCCAAGAACTGGGAGAGAAGCAGGATCACGCAAAACCCCCCGAAATTCATCAGAAGAAGCAGCCTCAACGTCAACATCTGTGGATCGTACAACAATATTAATATGGTTAGAGAGAGACAGATCAGATCAGAGGGTTTTATTTACGTATATATGAAGTAATTAGTAGTACGTACCCTAGCTTGCTTTGGTGCATATATAATATATAATGCAACGTAAATTGTCTCCACAACACAGCCGAATGAGTTTATTGTAATGAGAAGGATTTCATCCGACTTGAGTGATGCGTAGTATATCCAAAGCATCGCACTGAATATTGCAACTACATATGGAAGTGATTGAAACCCGTCTGTCGATTTCTTCTTGCAAACCCTTAAAAAGGTTGGCCTGCATTAATTATGAAGTTGTAATTAATTGTATTTCCTCCGTCCAAGAACTTTGCTAGCTAGCTAGCGAGAGATATATAGGGTACTTTGGAAATTGGATAAAAAAAAAAGGAAAAAGAAAAAGAAACCTCGATCGGACAAGAAAGTACTTACACTGGAGCTAGAAAAACCACGAAGGAGACAATGTTACCTATTATATATATCGAAAAAACAAAGAGATCACGAAATCAGCCCTCTCCCATATATATATATATATATATATAAAGTAAAAAATAATACATACATACATATATCGATATATATATATGTATAGGTGTATTGATTGACGATATCAGAAGCTAGCTAGCTAGCCGCAAGTCATGCATGTATATATATACTCCTGCACATAACATTTTTACTTAAAACGGGGTTTAAGTACTGCAAGCCTAATTGTAAATTTAAAATGAAGCCAAGAAAATTAGCAACAAAATAATAATATCAGAAACTTCTGTAGTATATATCTCTACCTAGAACGCCAAATGCAAATACCCATGGATTGTCAGTTGAGAAAATGGCCATTTTCTTTGGTTTCTGATCTCACTGTATATTTTTCAAAAACAAGAAGCTAGGAAACGAAGTGAAGGAGCAGGGGTTTGATCGGGAATCAGTCCAGCTCTCTGACCCAGTTCATGCTACGAACTTGTACAGTGGGGGTACATATATAGAGGTGGTGCATGCTTCATGCATGTAATTCTTTGTTGCATGAAGAGTGAATCAGTACAATCACTCAGATTTGACCATACGTAGTACCAAAAGCCATGCACCCAACATGCCAACTCAACATAATCTACTCCATACTCTCTATTTCTATATAAGATATATTGCGCCGGCCAGACTTGCGTACGTACCACACCAAAATGGCTTTCCTGCCTAACTCTGCCTTTGAGCATTAGCAATGCTCTAGTAATTATAAGTCTAAATAGACCATTGCTAAGTATAAAATTTATTTTGGCTAAAACCGAAGCTATTGAAAAAACTAGTTCAAATTAGATTATCTATATCAAAGTCAAAATAATAATATAATATTTGTTATTTTAATAATAATTTTTTAAAATTCTTGTTTAATAATATTTTACAAATACATTCCATATATTAATTAATAATTTAATTTTTACTTAAAATTATTGTTTTGCAATTATCTTTTTCATCAACTAATTACCCAATAAACACATTTTGTCAACATTTTTTCTATCGAATATCCACATTTACAACTTTGTGAAGTCAACAAAAATAATTTAGATTAAAATATTTTTGGAGATGAACATAGCTAGCCAAATTTGGATAAAGGAATGACTTTACTGTGGCTCAAAAGTAGATTTTTAAAGTTTTGATTATTCCAATACAGACCACTGTAATAAAAATTAGCCAAAATTTGACTAGACACTTGCATTTGGCCGCTAGGCTCTAAGTAGTTTACTTGACCATATCTCCAGGGAATTCAGGTTTTATACCACTTTGGAAAATGATAAAGTTACTACTAAATAACAATTTGTATACAATTATGTAATAAAATAATATTATTTTAAATTTGATTTTGACTTTTACTTATGATTTGATGTGTTTAAATATAATAAAAAGTATTATTTGATGTGTTTTGATCAATGAGCTGTTAGCCTATCACTACCCGATCACACCTTATTCGGCCGTAGTACTTTGGTGTTCCACTGCATCGTGGCCCTAAACTGCACCACTAGATGCATGACCCGTTGGTGCGCATATATTTCATACTTTGGCATCAACATATGACATGTGTACGTAATTACGTATAAGATGAAGTCGACAATCTGCACTATTGCAAAGAAAACTTTATGCTTTTTTCTTGGCTCGTTGAGGTGATTGTCGTCAGAGAGGAATATTGCTATTGCGCTCTATCTCAAAGCTTTTGACTGTCACGCGTAAACAGGTGATTCAAAGACCGGTCTGTTGTTTTAAGTGGGGCATTCATTCAATGACAACGCCATGTATCTACCTGGTTCATAAGAATTAATATTGGCAGAATTTGATCTCGCTCTCTCTGATGATCTCCCCACCATTTTGCTTTCCAATTTGATGCATCATGTCATTCTAAGCAGCTCCGATTGCTTGAGTAGAAATATTATAAAGAGTTCGGGAATGCTTTGGCTCATTAGAATAAGAACAAGATGGGCTTCTAGTGTTAGGTAGAGAGTTAAAAATATGGGTTACCTTAGAGGATAAGATTCGAGATAATTAAGAATATATTAGCAAAGCCGAACTATCATTAGCATAACTCTATATTTATTAATTGATGCGTCACCATACATATATGTACTTAAAAATTAATAATTCAAGATATTTTAAGGACAAACTAGGTCGGGATCAGATTGACAACGATCAAGTTCATGTACAACTTTTATTTATTTATATGCATAATGACAATTTTGATGTTTTTTTTTTTTTTTTCCCGCTAGCTGCTTTCTTGATCTCGATGAGCTGGAATAAATATTGCATGTTGGCTCTCAACTAACTATTTGTAGGGTACTAATTATTATATATATATATAGAGAGAGAGAGAGAGAGAGAGAGAGAGAGAGAGAGAGAGAGAGAGAGAGAGAGAGAGAGATCTCGATGCTCATGATTTTGATCACAAACCTAGCTAGCTAATATGTGGGAGAATTCCAAAATTATAAATTGATTCAAGAGATCTCAACTTTCATCATGATATAGCATGATATATATATATGTATGTATATAGAATTTAGAATTATACATTAAAACTTGTTTAATATCATGTTTGAATCCTCCCACAGTACTACTACGTACGCGCGCCTAGCTAGCTTAGCTAGCTAGAGATTTCTTTAAAATATTTTTCTATATATTGGTAGCTAGTACGCTAAATAATGATCTCAAGAAGAGGCCGATTAGATTAATTTCCTAATATTTAATGAATTAATTAATAGGCCTAGATTAATAAGATGATCAATCCACAAATTCATTTAAGGGGATATTTGTATTTTTTTTTTTAAGATAATGCATGGGAGTCATGCATCTTATTACAATTAGTGTTCTCGATCGAAACACTTCAATATTGTCATGATCGCCTACAATATTAATATCATGCAGAAAAATTCTACCGATCACCATCTTTATACTACACAGTAACACACATGATTTTTTATTTTTATTTTTTCTTTATCAAATGTGTGGTGTATAGATAATGAGTAAAAAAAAATTTTAGTTTAGCAAGAGTAAAAGAAAATAAAAATAAAAATTAAGTATGGTGTGTGATGCAGAGATGATAAGTAGAGAGACTCTTATATGTACCAGAAGTAAGTTCAAGTACTGATGGTAATTTTATGGAACTAATTAAACTCAGTGCAGTCCAGTGTATTTAAAAAATATATCAATATGATATAGGCAATGAAGATTGAAGAAGTCATGCACCATGCATGCATGCATATTGCATTTCATGACCAAAACAACTTTTAGTGTCGTAATTATATTAATTAAAATGATTTAGATTTTTTTAACATATTAATCAAACAAAATATACCTAAATAACCACATGATATAATACAAAATATACCTAATTAACGGAATTGATCATATTGGATTTCAGATCGAACATCAATATTCCAAAAACAATTTATAGGTACTGCCTTCCTTCCTAGCCTTTGAAATTAATTACTAATTTTGCTTTCACATTTTGTCCTATTAATTAATTAATTTTTGCAGCCTAACAGCTTGTTGGTACTGTTTCAGTCTCTAATTGACAGGGAGTTTAGGCTAGCTAGACTGTCTAGCTAGGTAATTCCATAGTGGTGCTACTAACGCTGCATGTGCCAATTCTGTGGGCTGTCCGGTGTAAATTATATATATTTTTTAAATATTTTTTAAAAATAAGAAAAATATCAATATATTAATAATTATTTTTTAATTATTAAATAAAAAAATTAAAAATATATATATAAAAAGTCAAAATAAGAAAATATAATAACATTACTCACACTACAATAAAAATGATATTTTTCGATCAATTTATCGCGATTAAAAAACTATTCACAATCAATTATAATAAAAATGATATTTTTTAACTAATTTATTATGACTAAAAGACTATCCACAACTAATTTTAATTACGAATAATTTTTTAATCACGATAAATTAATTAAAAAAGATCATTTTTATTGTAGTGTCGTGTTAGATTTACCATTAACAATATATAAATCTACTACTGCATCATGCACCAATGCACGTACGTGGCCTAGCTAGATAGGTAATATGAAAAATAATTGATTTCGTTTGCATTGAAGTTGGTGAATAAACACTTGCTTTTTCTTTGTCATTTTGAACTTGACACGCAGCTCTCACCTTTTGACGTTCCCATAATAAATGTTAAGAGGATAGATTAATATACTGCATGCTCCACTCGATCCAATGAAAAAAATAAATTAAAAAAGCAATCTTATGAAATATATAAGATTAATAATATACGGCACCAGCATGCAGATCAGACTGACCCAATCAAGTAGGAAGGCCGCCATGCATGGCTAGCCCCTCCTAGGGATAGGGAACCGGTCGGTTCAAACTTTTGGTGGACTAAACAATTCGGTTCGGTCCAAAATTGTCCACCAAGACTAGCCAAACCGACCGATTACACTCTTAATATCCGCAATACATTCAATTGGCATCCATTTGAATAAGAGCCTGGGAACCATCCCCAAGGAAAGAACTACAAGCGACTAGTGTGGAGACTCTTCTTAGTGGGCAAAAAGGCGAGCAAATTAAGACATGATCATAAGGGATCCATTTGGAAGTAAGGTGATTAAGAATAAGGTTGAAAAAACACATTGTAAGGTGCTAGGGATAGAATCCAGAGTCATACTCAAATCAAAATCAAAATCGACTGAATTCATTAAAGATCAAGATTCGTGGAGATGAATATGTAATAGGTCCTAAAGGGGAGTTCCTTCATGCGGTGGAGAAGAGTGGCAGAAGGGAGTGTGAAGCGGCGAAAGGGGTTAGGGATGAGACCCTAACCCACGTGCAATGAACTTGTCGAAGGGACTGGTTGAAGTGAAGACTTTCGTATACTTGGAAGGCTTTTGGATTCCAAAGGGGGATGTTGGGCGTGGGCCGGGCTTGGGCCAAGTCTAACAGGGCTTATTTACTTAGTTGCTTTTATTTTATGTTAAGGGACAACAAGAAGTGGGCCGTATGGTATCTGGGCTATTATCTTTCTTTTCTTTACTTTTATTAAGTTTTTCTTAACTTTTGTTAAGTTGCTTTAGTTATAGTCTTGGGTCACGTTTGTACAAGGCTAAGACCTTTTTTCCTATGTTTGTAAGAATCTAGTATATATGCTCACAGTAGCTATGAAAAAGAGCCATTTGGAAAGTAATGAAAACCTAGTTCCTTTTTCTTCTTCTCCGTTTTCTCACCCTTTCTCTGGAGGCGCTCCCCTTGAAGTGAGCTCTTCCCTGTATGCGTGTGTGAATCATTTTCGTCTTGGTGTGTTACAAGTGGTATCCAGAGTCACCAATTACTGTCACTATTACATTGACATGGCTGAGGGGACAAGACTCAACCTGCTACAAGATGGACTCACTACCCAAAAAAAACCTTCAAAAAACCTATACAATGATCTTAAAAAAACTTATGATGCTAAGTTTTCGCACTTGGATACCGAAATGGCTACTCTCAAAAGGCATAATGAAGTGATAGTACAGTAGCTACCTATTTTGACAACAGAGATGCAGAAAAGAAATCATCATGTCAACCCTAGAGACTTGTCCTCAAGTGACCAAATGAGGGAAGAAGCTGAACATATGCAGTTGCACCAGCCTTTTCAGCAACTTCATCAGCAAAATATTGGCGATGTGCAGGCTCAGACACTGAGTTAGAGTTTCCCATTTTCAATGGAGAAGACCCTGCAGGTTGGATTTACAAAGTTAATCAATTTTTTCATTTTCACAAGACAATACCACATCAAAGACTAAGGCTTGCTTCTTTTCACATGGAGGGCAAAGCCCTCATTTGGTTTCATGAAATGGAAGAAATAATCTAGTTCAGGGATTGGGACACATTCACTAAGGCCCTATTGATTAGATTTGGGCCAAATGCATATGACGACCCAATGGAAGCTCTCACTAGATTAAGGCAAACTAGTACTGTAGAGGACTATCAAGCAATGTTTGAAACCTTTTTCTAATAAATTAAGAGGGTTGTCTGACACTTACAACTTAAGTTATTTTTTGAGCGAGCTAAAAGATGAGATCCGGTTAATAGTGAGAATGTTCAGCCCCACCAACCTTACCACCGCATATAGCCTAACCAAAATTGAAGAAGAAAATGTAAATTTAACCAAAAGAAACCCCAAATCAGGCCTACTATACTCATATGACCCAAGCATTTTGAAAAGACCATCCACCCATCATACAGAACCAACCAAGACCAACTAAAACAAACCCACTTTTCCCATCCACAAAATAATCCACAACCAAATGAAAGAGAAAAGGGAGAAAGTGTTGTGTTAGCATTGTGATACCAAGTGGGTTCTGGGCCATAGATGCCAAAATCCCAAACTTTATTTACTAGAAGAAGTGTTGTTGGATAGTGATTACAGTGAGCCCCTTGTGGAGGAAATTTGTGACCAAAATGATGCCACTCAAGCAACTTTTGAAACCATTATTACCCCATCTAACACTGAAATATCACTGCACGAAATTATCGGATCACATAACCCACGAACCATGAGGGTAAAAGGGGGAATTGGAAACTAGTGGATCATTGTATTGATTGACAGTGGATCCACTCATAATTGTTTGGACCTGGCTATCACTAAGATGTCCAACTTACCTATAGATGACATGGGAAGAGTCAAAGTGGGGGTTGCTAATGGGGATCTCATCCCAAGTGAGGGAAAATGCAAGGATTTGAGATTCTTAATTGAGGGCACTACCTTTCTCTTAGAAGTACAAGTTCTGGTATTGGCAAGTTGTGATATGGTGTTGGGTGTCAAATGGCTAAGGGAGCTCTATTTTATGGGATTTTAAAAAGTTTTCCATGAAGTTCTTCTATGAGGGAAAGGAGGTCATTTTACAGGGCCTTACAGCAATACAAATGATAAAAGAAGGGTCATTATACAGAAGTGACAAACTAGAAAATAAGGGAGTCATTCTGCAGCTCTTAGAAGGGGACATTGAAACGAACTAGCAAACTGAAAAGGGCATTCCAACAAATATTCAAGCTCGTTTGGGCCATTTTGATGATGTATTCTCCGAGCCAAAAGGGTTACCACCTCCACGTACCCATGACCACACTATAATCATTATACCAAACACCAGATTCATTTCCATAAGGCTCTATCGTTACCTCTACTATAAAAAAGATGAGATTGAGAAGATAGTTTAAGAACTCTTGAATATGAGGGTCATTCAACCTAGCAAAAGACTTTACTCTTCCCCCGTTCTGCTAGTTCGAAAAGTCGATGGAACTTGACAATTTTGTGTGGACTACTGGGGGTTGAACACTGTTACCATCAAGGATAAGTTTCCTATCCCGGTGGTGAAAGAATTAATGGATGAGTTGCAACGATCTGTTATCTTTTCAAAGCTAGATTTGAGATCCGGTTACCAACAAGTCCGTGCTAGGCCCAACGGTACTCCCCCAAAATAGCTTTTAGAACTCATGAAGGGCACTATGAGTTCCTAGTAATGCCCGTCGGGCTTACTAACGCAACCTCTACTTTTCAAAACCTTATGAATGAGGTATTTTGCCCATTTCTACGAAAATTTATACTTGTTTTTTTTACTATATTCTTGTGTATAGCAAATCTGAAAGGGAGCATGTTGTCCACCTAAAGCTCACTCTTGAGACGTTAAGACAACACTCGTTGTTTTCAAAACAATCTAACTGCCACTTTAGTTGCAAGAAGATAGCCTACCTAGGCCATTTAATCTCACTAGAGGTGTGAAGGCAAACCCCGAGAAACTCAAAACTATGATGGAATGGCCCTTACCAAAGTCCCTAAAGACATTGAGTGGATTTTTAGGATTAACGGGTTACTACTGGAGATTCATTAGAAGGTATGGAGCAATTACAGCCCCTCTAACAAGAATGCTAAAGAAGGATAGTTTTTGCTGGAGCGAGGAAGCTAAGGTGGCATTCCACAAGTTGAAGGAAGCAATGACCCAACCCCCGGTTTTGGCACTTGATGCATCCGACACCGCCATGGGGGCTATTTTGATGCAACAGGGCAAACCTATAGCTTATTACAGCCAAGCTCTAAAGGGCAGGGCACTTCTATGTCCGCATATGCGAAGGAACATTTCGCCCTTGTCTCAGCAATGTTGAAATGGAGGCCCTACTTGCTAGGAAGAACCTTTGTGGTGAGAACAGACCAGCAAAGTCTTAAACACTTGCTGGATCAAAAGATTGGAACGCCAATGCAGCAAAGGTGGATTACAAAGCTTCTCGGCTATGATTTTATGGTGGAATATAAACGAGGATCTGAAAACAGAGTTGCTGATACTCTGTCTAGAATGAAAAAAAACAGAAGAAGTGACACTCATGTTGATTACTTTTCCTAGTGTGAAGTGTGTCGAGGAGTTGAAACAAGCTTATGGTTCGGATGCACACTTGCAAACACTCTTAGAGAGCTACAATAAGGGCAGCTTGAATCCATGCTACACCATAAGAGAGGGGTTGCTTCTTTAAACAGATTATACATTCCCAACAATGCAGACTTCAATAACAAGCTAATGGAACTCTCACACAATAGCCCATGGGGGGGCCACTCGGGGTACGAAAAATCAATCCATAGAATGCGAAGATATTTTTACTGGCCCGGGATGAAAGGATCTCAAAAGGTTCATTAGGGCCTATGATCTTTGTCAAAGAGTGAAATCAGATAATTCACTGCCAGTGGATTACTACAGCCCTTACCATCCCCTCCCAATTGTGGACGAAGGCCTCCCAAACTCTCAAGGCTACAATAGCATCTGAATTGTAGTAGATCGCTTAACAAAATACAGTCATTTTGTCCCATTAAAGAACCCCTACACCATGAAGATAGCGGCTGAATTATTTCTCAAGCACATTTTTAAACTACACAGACTGCCAACATCAATCGTGTCGGATAGGGACAACACTTTTACAAGCCAATTTTGGCAGGAACTCTTTTCTCTACAAGGAGTTCAAATGAACTTGAGCAGGGCCTATCACCCACAATCAGATAGGCAGATCGAGGCTGTCAACAAGACAATGGAGAATTATATACGGTGTTTTACTTATGACAGACCAAAGGATTGAGTACTATGGGTTTCTCTTGCTAAGTAGTGGTATACCTCCACTCAACATCTATCCACAAAATTGATAACCTTTGAGGCACTTTATGACTACCCCCCACCTCGAATTCTAGACTATATTCCAAGGACAGCCCGAGTCGACTCAATTGACTAGACACTACGCAATAGGGATCAAATCACAAGGCTCCTCAAACACAACATCCAAGAAGCACAAAACTGAATGAAAAAATATTTGGATTTGTAAAGGAAAGAACAGAGCTTTGAAGTTGGAGAATCAGTATACCTCAGGCTACAGCCTTATTGCCAGACCAGTGTAGCTCAACGTCAAAGCCTCAAACTCACACCCAGGTTCTATGGACCAGTCAAAATTTTACAACGTATCGGCACTGTCACCTATAAGCTGGATCTTCCACCATCTTCACAGTTCTATCCAAAGGTGCATGCTTCTCAACTTAGAAACTAGGATTAATTACACTTTGCCCCCTCGAATTTTCATTCAATTTACAATGTGCCTCCGAAACTACTAATTGTATCAAAATGGACTCTCAAACTTTCAAAACTTCCTAATCCCCCTTCCGTCTACCAGCAATATTAAATCTCACGGAAACTCACTGTAAAGATGTACTTTTCATCTAATTTATTATCATTGATCATAAAATATAAAATAACATATGCTATCAGTTAATAATACATCATTTATCATTAACTATATATAAAATTATTTTATACGTAAGTTGCAAGAAAGTATGAATAATCTATGTACACAATGGAATTATTGATATTCATTAACCATATATAAATTAATAAAAAAATTATTTAATGATTTATGATTTATTATTAATTGATAGCATATATTATTTTATATTTTATATGGTCAATGATAATAAATTAAATAAAAATTACATATTTACAGTGAATGTTATGCACACATGAGTAGCACGTGCTGGTAGACAGAAGGAGGGGATTGGGAAGTTTTGAAAGTTCGAGAGTCCACTTTGATGCAATTAATAGTTTTAGAGGCACATTATGAATTGAGTGAAAGTTTAAATGGGCAAAGTGTAATTAAGTAAAGAAACTGGGTTCGAAGATTGCTATACTTCAAACCTTACCACCAGTCGATGATCACGGCATCCTCTACCCTGAGCCCGAAGAAATAATTAATCAGAGAATGAGAAAAGTGGGAAACAAAGTAGTGGTGGAACTACTTAACCATTGGCACAGTCAGGAGGTAGCGGACGCCACTTGGGAAACTTACTCACGACTTAAGGATGGCTTCCCACACCCTGCGTGCAAGGTGTTCTAAGGAGAGGGATATGTAACAGGTCCCAAGGGAGCTCCTTCATGCAATGGAGAAGAGGGGCAGAAGGGAGTGTGAAGCAGCGGAAGGGGGATGAAACCCTAACCCACGTGTAGTGTACTTGTCAGAGGAACTAGTCTGAAGTGATGAAGTGAAGACTTCAATGTACTTGGGAGGCTTATGGATTTCAAATGGGGATGTTGGACGTGGGCCGAGCTTGGGCCAAGTTTAACAAGCCTTTTTTACTTAGTTGCTTTATTTTATATTAAAGGACAACAAGAAGTGGGCCGCAGGGTATTTGAGCTACTATCTTTCTTTTTTTAACTTTTGTTAAGTTGCTTTAGTTATAGTCTTGGGTCACATCTGTACAAGGCTAAAGCCTTTTTCCTATGTTTGTAAGAATCTAGTATATATGCTCATAGTAGTTACGAAAAAGAGCCATATGAAAACTAATGAAAACCTAGTTCCTTTTTCTTCTTCTCTGTCTTCTCACCCTTCTTTGGAGGCGCTCCCCTCGAAGTGAGTTTTTTCCTGTGTGTGTGAATCATTTTCGTCTTGGTGTGTTATAGAATCCGGACAAGATACCCATTTTGGATTGGTGCTATCCATGGTAGAATCAGTCGTTATAATGGGTGGCTAGGGTTTTAGGGGCTCTCTCTAGTTATAGGTCAATTGAACGTGTTACAAGCATCACTGAAATTTACATCAACATAATGTAGCGGTGTCTTTAGGGTCTGCTGATCAAGATATCAACATCATGTATCCTTGCAACAACAATGTCTAAAAAAAGTAAATTAGGAATCATGTTATATATCTTCACCTTGAATTTATCTTTCTAACAAATGATAATCATTTAAATATCAAACTTCTTAAATATATTATTTCAACTAATAAATTGAAAGATGAATATTAAACAATAGTATTTTACAGGAAAATAACATATAAGTAGCACAAATTAAGACTTTCGATTTCAATTTAAGGATAACAGTTGGCCCATTTTTTCAGAACAAAAAACCTTGTTATCTCCCATCATTCATGCATGCATTCATATATAATAACATGCGTGTATAAAGAAGATGACGATATAACATAGATTTTGTGAATCAGTAGTACGTAGTACTACTTCACCTTAACGTGAAAGTTAGAATTTGAGTGTCTTTATATAGTACTTGTGTATACAAAAGTAACCCAACCAGTGGGATTTGATAGAGATACAAATAAATGATAGAGATAGAAATAAAGTCACATATGATACTGATTATATCCAATAGTAATGAGTATCCGCATATATATATATATATTTATATATATATATATATATGAATATGAAGATCAGGCCGTGCATATTTGGGAAATGAATAATTATTAGATGAGTAGTGCTATTCTAAGGCCTCTACACCATATATATACTATACATATCAAATTATGTCAAGTGTGGATGGTATATGTAGTGTAGATGCATTAAAATAGCACTACTCTTATTAGATATTTAAGCAATATGAATAAATCATCCCATCATACACTACAAGAAATTTGACTTTTAGGGACGAAATTAGTTAGGGACGAACTAAATTTCGTCCTTAAAAGTCATTTTTGGAGACGAATTTTTCATTTCGTCTCCAAAACTGCCTGAGATACAAAATTCGTTCGAACAGAAAAATACCCATTCGAACGGAATATTTTGTGACAAAACAAATCGTCTAAAAAAAAAATGTTCGAACGGAAAAAAAAATATTCGAACAACCAACTAAAATGTTTGTTCAATAAGTAATATTGGCGGGAAATTAATTTTGTTTTCCCGGGACAAGTTAATAACCGTACGAACTTAAATTTATTGCTTCGAACAGACCTTTTTTCCATTAATTTGTTTATCATCATTAATTTGTACATATATTTTTAATTTTCTTTTTCCGGGGAAAGTGATTTCTTTTATGTTAAATTATATAAATATAACTTTAAAGATAGTATAATTTTTTATATTATCATGAACGACAAGTAAAATGAAAAAAATAAATAAAGTAGCAAACACGAGAAATAAAAACCATTCATTAATTACATCTCAACTATATAATGTTCAATACAATATAAAAAAGTAAAATAATAACTAAAACGACTATTTGCTGCTAAGTAGATCAACATCCTCTCGTAACATTTTAATCTGTCCATCCAAATCCCTAAGCTTCTCCATGATGGGCTCAACGAACTCAACAAATAGAGCTCGTACCTGATCCAAAGTAGCCCCAGGAGGCTGTCTCTCAACAGCGGCAGTAGTAGTAGAAGCTGGATCGGTGGGCGGGGCACTAGGCTGTCCTGGTGCAGTCTTCCGCAAGTGCCCCTCGCTCTTGCTGAATGTGATCTTGTTAAGGGGCCCCATCTGTGGCGACCTCCGCTCAGTCGCAGACACTGTAACCCCTGATCGGAGTAGGAGGTTAGATATCAGTAGTGCAAATGGTAGACTACCTCCACTTACATAGCGTGACTCCGATCGGATGCGGTAGAAGAAATATAAGGCCAGATCAATGGGGTCCCCCCGCGCTATCCGCAACAAAAATCTGGCTCGATCGATCCCAAAATCAGTCTTGTGTTTTTTTGGGTCGATGTTATAGCCAATGATCAAGTTAAGCATTCTAAAAAATGCTTTACAGTCGGCCTGTCGGATCACCTTGCTCCCATCATATGGAGGAGCCGAAGGGTCTCGCACTAGATGACGCACCTGATCGTCTGTGAGACCATCATCAGGTAGATCCTCATCCTCACTACTATCGTCACTGTCATGCAGTTCTACATTCGGGGCTACTGTGGAGGATGCGGCCGGTGTGTCTGAATCAGATGGTACTGCAGCCGCTCGTCCTGATGTGGCCGTTCCAGGATATGCGCCGACCTCGCGCCGGATGTTAAGGAACTCAGCAATAATACGGGGAGAGAAATTAATACTCACTCCCCGGACTGATAAAGTGTAGAAGAGAGCATCAGGACTCTGCTCTCCCATGGCACGGTAAAACTCACCGACCATCTCTCGGTATGCAGTCCCCTGCTGCTGACAGATCGGTACCCATCCCCGCTCGGTGAAGATGGACTCTATGCTCCGTCCCTCCCATGAAAGATCTGAGAAGTCAGATAAAATAATCTGACGCTCGACGAGTATAGGCCTCGACTCCTGAGCATGAGCTGGTCCAGTGCTACTTTCACTGACCTGATCTCTTGCACGTTTTCTTCCGCTAGATGCCATTAGTATACTGTTTAAGCACAAGAAAATTAAGTATATAATTATAAATATTATATTTAAAATACATTATTGAAAAATTAAACTATATTGAACTGAATTGAAATAATTAGTTCGAACGAAACATATTCTGTTCGAAACATATAAAACTATTCGAATGGAAGATTCTGTTATATCGAACTGGCAATTATTACTCGTTCGAACTATATTTTTTTGTTCGAACAGAAATAAATCTGTTTGGCAACTTTGCGTTCGAATGGAATAAAATCCGTTCGAACGAGATCGAAGCCAAACAGCCATGGCCGAGTCGACTCAGCCATGGCCGAAACTCAAAATCTACACCAAAACTCAAAATCTACACCAAATCCTAGGTTTTAATCGGTAGAAATGATGTAGGAGTGAATATAAATCATTTCTACCGATTAAAAACTTGTTAATCAGATCAACTAAACCAAAATGGGGGGATTTCGAATCCGAAATCCCCCATCCCAAACAAAACCCATTTCTCGAAAATAAACAAACCAATAGATTTGGAGAGTTGGCCCATACCTCTTAGAAGTTCAAACACGTTGTTCCTACGGCGGTTGAGTGGCGTTTGCGGCGGCGGAGATTGACGGGGCGACTCGGAGGCTCTCGGCGGTGAGGGTTCAAATGGGTTTGATTCGAATCGAACTGGGCATATAATGACAGTGACGTCTCGTTCGAACGGTATATTAACCCATTCGAACGGATACTAACCATTCGAATGGAATAGGGTATGCGTTCGAACGGTTATTATTCCAAAATAATTTGTAATTATATTTCTATAATAATATATAATATACTAATATTATAAAGTACAAAAGTATAAAAAATAATACTACTAATAGTATTATAATATTTTAAGATACAAGTTAATATAATTAATATATATACAGTACTTATTAGTTATAGTAGCCTAGTACAATAAGTACTATATTATATCTTAGTTACTAGGGGTGAGTAACTATATTATAATTAAGTATAAAATATTTAATTATTAATACTATTATATATTTATATAGTTATACTAATGGTTATATTAGTTGTTATATTAGTTTAGTTATACTATATTATAGTGATTAAATATAAATTATAAATTTATAAGAAATTATAACTATATTATATATTAGTATAAGTTATAATGATTTAGTATAGTTATAAGTATAGACTATAGACTATAGTTATACTTATACAATTATACTTATACTAAATTACTAATATTACTAATATATAGCTATAGCCTATAGCCTATACTATTACTAATAGTCTAATACTTTATACTAATACTATTATATAGTTATACTAATAGTTATATTAGTTTAGTTATACACAGGGAGTATGCACAATTACAATCACTAATATTTTCTTTTGTGAAGAATTTATTAGTTATTAAAATCACTTATACAATTACATATAAAATTATATAATTACTTAAGACACATACCACACACTTTGCCGATCACCCCCCAGACACCAAATCCTAATTCTGCCTCTGACTATAGTATAGTATTGTATAAGTACTATATATTAATAGAAAAATATTAGGGAAGCCGTTTTGGGCTTTCCTTTTTTTTGCCCAATTGGGGAAAGATTTTTTTATTTAATTTTTTTTTTCTTTTGTTTAAAATATTTAAAAGTGTTAACTATTTGATGTAAAAAGAAATCCAAAAAAGTTAGACTTTGGATATAAAATACCAAATAGTATATACTCTAGATTAGAAATAAAATAGTTGGTATAAATTAAAATACTTTATTATTATCTATATGCGATCATTTATAAGCATAATAATATAATTTTTAGTTCGAACCAATAAAGTACCGTTCGAACGATTTTACCTCGTGAAATGTGTTTGGTGGGAAACTTCGCGCCAAATACTCTGAATGTCAATTTGTTCGAACGAAAAAATTTCTCATTCGAACGCAAATATCTTTTCATCTTCTGGGCATTTGAAGAATATGCGAAGGAATATTCTATTTTGTTGTTCGAACTAATAAATTTCGCGTTCGAACAAAAATTAAATAGCGGCAAAATTTGGCGCAATTTGAAATTTTCGTGTTCGAATGAGTAATTTTCCAGTTCGAACGTAATTTCACAGATTCAAATACCCCAACCTTCAGTTCATTTTCATTTTGTGCGAAATTTTGAGAGACTTGTGGAGTGAGAGGGAGCTGTGGAGATATAGAGGAACACGCTTGGCCTGCAGGAGATCCCTTTCTTGAGAGAAAGCTTGAGTTTATAAAAGTAAGTAATATATTTTGGAATTTTTTTTTTGTATTCCGATTTTCATAGCAAGTTGGTTTATTGGACATAGTTTAGGGTTATGGCATAATGTGTTTTATGGCATTGTAGGTATTGTATATTGGGGTTTGACTTGGATTGCTTAAATTTGAGGTAATATTTCTAATTTTTAGGTTTTTGATAATTTATAGTTTTTAATAACATATGTTAAGCTATTTTGGTATATTTGTGTGTCTACAATCCCATTTACAATGTAACCCATTTACAAGCTTATGAGAATAATGTAGTGAAAATGATATTTTCTGGACAAGGAATTGCTCTCTGTTTCGTGTTTGAAATCTGGGCTAGTACCGTTCGAATGCTATAATACCCGTTCGAACATAATATATGTGAATTGGAATCTGTCCTTGTACAGTTCGAACGGTATAAAATCCGTTCGAACAGAATGAATTAAAATGGAAACATATAATATATTATAACATAGGAATTGAAAACACTTAAATTAATAAATAATAGTGAAGGAGTATTTAGAGTTATAAAAAACTATATACATAATATAATAATAAAACATTATGTTGCACTAATATTAAAATGAGGAAACTTATAATATATTATAACATAGGAATCGAAAACACTGAAATTAATAAATAATAGTTTTAGGGTATTTAGAGTTATAAAAAACTATATACATATATAATATAGAGTTAAGAAGGAAACTTATAATATAATATAGTGTTGTATTGTATAGGAATTGATTACACTATAGATTAATAAATAGTAGTTATAAAATATTTAATCCAAAAAAAACTATATACATAATATAATTATAAGGAACATGAATGCATAATATATTAAAATGGAAATTTATAATTAATTAATAAATAAGAATAATTAACATTTAATTATATGTAATTTTGCACATATATTTGCTTTGCTTTCAAATTTATCCAATAATTGTAGGGGTTTGAGTGTTTTGGATTTTTAGATTTATTTTATGTGTACTTGAACCTTAGACCCGTTCGAGAGTTGTGGCCAAATCATGTTTTTGGGTACAACTCTTGAATTGTCCAAAGTGGACAGTTTGGGATTCTATCATCTATATGGCAGATACATTCAGTTTAAACTCTTGTGTTAGTCAATTAAAATTTTGGTTAAGTGTTTTCTTACATTCTTCGGGTATGTGGTCTGTAAGTTTTTCGGCCCATGAATAGGGTCGACGACTTATCGTGATTAACATACTTGGAGAATTGTAGGAAAATGCTGCCGAAATTTTTACTAACATAGGAGTTTTTGACTGAGTATATATGCGATATAGATGATAGTCTCTCGAATGGGATAGGATCAACTACCTTATAAAATAAATGGATCACGTTTGAATATACTTTTGATAGTGTTTATCCCATGAATTGGATTTTTTGATAGACATTGGACAAATCACGGATTTGAGCAATGGAAAAAAGTTGGATGCTATTGGGAGATAGACTTGGGCGAGACTATAAGGAGTATGCACAAGGAGTAAAGTTTTTTCTAGACTTCGCTCGCATGAGTGTTGATAGTCGAGGATATATAAGATGTCCGTGCAAGAAGTGCAAGAATCTTAGTTCTTATAATTTTGTGGTAGTGGAGGATCATTTATTTGTAAATGGAATCGATCCTAAATACTCACCTTGGGTCTTACATGGCGAACCATTTCCCAAAGGAGTTAGATTTAGCAGTCAGACCAATCAAGTAGATGAGGGTAACGACACCGACATAGAGGACATTAATGTGGATGATTCTGATGACAATGACGATAATGGAGAGGATATGACTGAGATGTTAGGTGATCTGGGTGCAGGAATGTTTGGGATGAGGGATGGAGAAGGAACATCTGCACAATCATTTGAGGGAAATGATAATTTTGGAAGATTGTGGGAGGATGCACAAAGAGAGTTGTATCAGGGGTGCACTCGTCATAGCAAATTGTCTTTCACGGTGAGGTTGCTTCATATTAAGTCTATTTGTCGTATTTCTGCCAAAGCTATCGACATGTTACTTGAATTATTTAAAGAGGCTCTTCCTCAGGATAATGTAGTACCCCGTAATTTTTATGAAGCGAAGCAATTGAAGCGAGGGTTAGGATTTGATTATAACATCATCCACGCTTGTAAAAATGATTGTATTCTTTATTGGCAGCAATATGCAGAATTTGACTCATGCCCAGTGTGTCATGAGTCAAGATGGACATCCGATAAATGTAATGTACCCCATAAAGTTTTAAGACATTTTCCGTTGATTCCTCGACTTCAAAGACTGTTTACGTCGAGGTTAATTGCGAAAGATATGTCTTGGCATCACACAGAAAGAGTACAAAATGAAAACTTCCTCTCGCATCCTGCAGATTCTTTACAATGGAAGAAATTTGACGTCGAGTATCCATGGTTTGCCGAAGAACCTCGCAATGTACGTCTTGGTTTAGCAACGGATGGTTTTAATCCGTTTGGCAACATGAGCACTTCTCATAGTACTTGGCCTGTCATATTAATGCCCTATAACTTGCCACCTTGGAAGTGTATGAAGGATCCTTATTTTATGATGACTCTATTGATACCAGGGCCAAGGTCACCAGGGAACGAATTAGATGTATATCTGCAACCATTGATTGCAGAGTTGAAAGAGTTGTGGAATATGGGTGTCAGTACATATGATGCCGCTTCGTCGGGGGAATTCAAGATGCATGCTGCAGTGATGTGGACAATAAATGATTTTCCAGCATATGGAAATTTGTCTGGATGGAGCACAAAAGGTAAAATGGCTTGTCCTGTTTGTAATAAAGATACACAGTCTCAGTGGTTGAGTCATGGTAGGAAATTATGTTTTATGGGACATCGTCGTTATTTACCACATGATCATAGATGGCGTTCAAATAGAGCTATGTTTGATGGAAAGGTTGAGCGTAGGTTATCACCGCCAGAGTTGTCTGGGAATGATATTATCGTGCAGTTGGGGAATGTTTCAGAAAACAGATTTGGGAAAGATACCAGAGTTCGAAAGAGAAAACGACAAGCAGTGGAGTTGAATTGGACAAAAAAAAGTATTTTCTTTGAGTTACCATACTGGTCTACATTGACACTGCGCCACAATCTAGATGTTATGCACATTGAAAAGAATATATGTGAGAATATATTGGGCACTCTGATGTCAATAGAAGGGAAGACAAAAGATACAGCTAACTCTCGTAAAGACTTGAAAGAGTTGGGGATAAGACCGGAGTTGCATTTGCAAGATAATGGGTCGTCAGCATATATGCCCATTGGATGGTATACACTTTCAAATGATGAGAGAAAGAAATTTTGTGATTGGTTCATGACAATCAAATTACCCGATGGCTATGCTTCAAACATGTCAAGATGTGTTCGAACACATGATTGGAAGATAACTGGTCTTAAAAGTCATGACTGTCATGTATTTTTGCAGCGTCTGTTGCCGGTTGGTGTGCGTGGAAAGCTTACTCGAGATGTTCGTACAGCTCTCACAGAATTAGGGAGATTTTTCAGAGACATTTGTAGTAGAACGTTGAAAGTCGATGAATTGTTAAAAATGGAAGCTGACATTGCAGTAATATTGTGCAAATTAGAAAGTTTGTACCCGCCTTCATTCTTTGATGTAATGGTTCATTTGGCTGTGCACCTACCTCGTGAGGCTTTAATTGCTGGTCCGGTTCAGTATAGATGGATGTATCCTATTGAACGTTTTTTGGGAAAATTGAAGCGATCTGTGGGGAATAAAGCTCGTCCAGAGGGTTCGATTGCTGAGTCATATATTGATAATGAGTGGCATACCTTTTGTTCAATGTATTTCCGGGGGGTTGATACTAGATTTACAAGACCAGACCGAAATTATGAAGGTGGAAGAGAGATGGGAGTCTCATCGACATTTACCGTATTTTCCCAGACAGTACGTCCCATAGGCGCACAAGGGGGCTACGACCTATGTGGACGAGAGTTTGAAAGAGCTCGATGGTATGTCTTGAATAACTGTGCAGAGATTGACCACTATTTGAGGTTAGTGATGATCCTCTAAATTAATCATGTATAATAATATAACATTTTTCTTTGCTACAAATTAACCATTCACACGAACATGCGCAGTGAACATATAGAACTACTTCGCACGAATGGTGTAACTGACCTAGAAAAGACGCATGAAGAGGAATTTGCTTCATGGTTTGAACATACGGTATTATTGTAAAGTTCTATTTTATAATACGAATTTCATACCACTAAACTCTATTATTTTTTTTTAATAATAATATTTATTGATGTAGGTTGTATCGAAATATGGTGAAAATTCAGAAGAAATTTCACCAGAACTGTATGCTCTGGCATGTGGTCCGTCTAGGCGGGCCATCCAGTACTCAGGATGTTTGGTGCGTGGATATAGATTTCATACAGCTGATAGAGAACGATATAGGAAAACTCAAAATTGTGGGGTTGTAGTCGAAGGAAGTCATGGGGATGATAACATTGACTTCTATGGAATTGTGAAAGATATTATAGTGTTGAAATACGTGGGAGGATATATGGTCTGGTTGTTTAAATGTAATTGGTGGGATGTCTCAAATCCTAGGTTTGGAGTGCGTAACGATGATTATTTTGTTAGTGTCAATACATCTCGCACATGGTATGAGGACGATCCCTTCGTTCTCGCTTGCCAAGCGAATCAAGTTTTTTATTTAGATGATCCGGAGTATGGAAACCCCTGGCGGGTAGTGGAGAGGTTTGCACCAAGAAATGTATATGATACTATTCCAGAGACAGACGAACCTTCAGAAGAAGTTGATAGTCCAGCAAATGAAGAAGCATATCAAGAAAACGAAATAGGCATCAATCTATTTGTTGATCTCAGCCAATATGATATGGTTCCATTGCGTAGAGAAGATGTTCAACCCGAAGTAATTGAGGGTGAAATATTGGAAGACGATGAATCAACTGAAGTGTCTAGCGAGGATGAGGGCGACTGGTCTAGCAAAACGGATAGTGAATGAATTTCAAATATAAATTTCTGTAAGTATTATTCTTATAAATATTCGTAACATTTGTTTGAATAATAATTTGTTACAATTTCAAATAGATATGCCTCCTAAACGTAAAGCAACACGTGTGCCATCCCCATCCATTACTGACTCCCCGTGTGGTTCACCTGCTATGAACAGTGAGCCCACACTACCAGACTCAGAAGAAGGTATTTTATCAAATTAAATATTACAGTTTATGCTCAATTTAAGTAATATATCTATAAAATTAAATTATTTAATTAAAATACTTGCTTTAATTATTGTATATATAGCTGTTGTAAGCCAGCGCCGAGGTAGAGGCACTACGAGGGGTGTCTGCATAGAGAAAGTAAGAAAAGTTGGTAAAATTAAAGTTGATATTCCTGATTATCACACCGGTGGCTCCGGAGATTCAGCAGCGTGGCTTGCTTCTTTTGTTGGTACGCTTACTCGCACGTATGCACCAATTGCTACATCCTCTTGGTCTAAAGTTCCCCAAGATGTGAAAGACCACATCAAAAATCGTTGCTTGGTAATAAGCTACATCTCAAGTAACTAAGTATTATTCATGTTACTTTTTGGATATTTTGTATTTATACTAATTGTTTATAATTATTGACAGGATGAGTTTGAGCTTAATTTTGGCCGACGAGAGGATCGATTAACGGTTGATGAGCTGATGTCGAATGCATTTCGGAGGTACAAAGGTCGGTGCCATACACACTATAAGAAGTTTAGTCCTACAATAGAGGCGCGCCAAAATCCATTCAAAGCAATGCCACCAAATGAATGGGAGAAGGTTTGTGATATGTTTGAAGATCCTGCCTATCAGGTAATTTTGCTGTTATATTTTTTTAATAGTATATGATAGATGTATTAAACATATAGATATAATTTTTTTTTAGCAATGGAGTACTGTAAACAAAGTAAATAGATCAAACTTAAAGATACACCATCATGCGGGTTCTCGATCTTTTCATCGTTTGTCTAACAAAATGGTAAGTTATTCTACTCCCCGTTAAATATTAATATTTAATACACTTTTCCGATTTAAGTTCTAATATATATATTTTTTTTGCAGAAAGAAGAAAGTCCTGCTGACTATGATCTGACCCAATTGTATGCAAAATCACATAAAAATCGTGATGGTGTTTGGACAAGTTCTGAAGCAGAGGCAAATTATGTAAGTTTAAATTTCTTTAATTCCATTGTGATTATATATTTTGTTACTTATACTAACTAGTATGTTTTTGTTTTTGTAGGACAAGATGATATCTCTCAAGGAAGCTGTTGCGGATCTATCTGATGCATCATCTGTCAACGATGCTCAGATCATTTCTCAAGTTCTTGGATCATGTTCTGGATATTTGAGGGGCTTAGGACGTTGCGTTAAGCCATCCTCAACATCATCATCCTCTTCTCGAGCCAGATTGAGTGACGACAAGACTAAAGAACTGGAGGAAGCAACACTTGAGATAGAACGATTGAGGTCCAAAGAAAAAGAGTTGCTGACCAGATTAGATCAAGTAGCAGATCTTGAGGCAAGATTAGAAGAGAACATGCAGAAGAGACTGGAGATGGAGATACAAAAAGCTATGCTCCAGTTTCAGTCAATTATGTCACAAAACTCTATACCACCACCATAATTGTAAAAATTAATTCTTATTTTCATTTTCTTTGTATTATTTTTTTTTTCAAAACATTTAAACAATTGATGTTTGAATTACAATTTGTGTAATACTAATATGGTATTTTTAATTAATTAAATTCTGTTCTGTATGATTAATACCGTTCGAACGGTAAATAACCAGTCCAACATGAGAAATGACCATTTCTAATTCCATTCGAATCAAAACATAACCATTCGAACAACAAATAAGCCATTCGAACGCGTAATATAGTTCAAACGGACGTAATTTACATTCGAACAAAATTCATTCGAACAAAAATTATTCGTTCGAACAGTATCAAATATTGTTGTTTGTTCGATTCAATTTTTTTTTGTTCGAATGGACGAGTCGGTTCGAACTGAAAAATATTCCATTCGAACATATTTTTGAGACGAAATTGGTTCGTCTCAAAAACATTTTTCCGTTCGAACAGTTTCAACTGGTTTCCCAAAATTTTGTCTCTAAAAGTGATTTTTGGAGATGAAATTTTTTCGTCTCCAATTCTTTTTTGAGACGAAATTGGGGTTTTTTGAGACAAAATTTTTTGTCTCAAAAAACCATTTCTCTTGTAGTGATATAAAGGTGGGGTTTGAAATATAGGTGAAGGCACTGAAGGGTAATATTAAAGTATGGAATCTTATAACAAATTTTATGGTATATGCACATTTTATTTAAATGATCTTTCCCTTTTCTCTTGAAGTTGGTATTAGCTCATATTTTTATCATTTAATCATAATTGTTCATGTCTAGCTATTTTGAAAGTTATTATTGTTTTTAGTTGGTAATCTTGTCATATTTTCTTCTTTTGTTGTCGGAATGAGAATTTAGAAAATATTTATTATAGTAGTTGGAAGGAAATATTATTATGATGGATGATGGATGTGGATGACGGGTGTGGATGATTTTGGATGTGGATGATTTTGTAGCAGTATGGATGATTTCGATGTAGATGATTTTGGGTGTGGATGATGGATATTATTTATTTTTAGATTGTAATTTTTGAAAAATTTGAAAATTGAAAGTCCACACCAAAAAAATATTTTTTAAAAAGCGGGTGAAATATGAAGTTAAAAAAAGCAACTTCGATTTGTTAGGGTCGAAGTCGAAGCGGAGGATGCATGTCTCAGAGTCTGAAAAAGTCGGAGTTGGAGTCAGAGGTAGGTCATACCGACTCCGACTTGGTCAGTGCTCAGCCCTACAGTGACTTGAGTTTGACTCCCAGTAGAACCTTCTTTTGGTTTTTTTATTTTTATTTTTATTTTTATTTCAACCATTTTTTATACATCTTTAAATATTTTTAAAAAATAAAAAATATTAATTCACTAATAATCATTTCTTTAATCATTAAATAAAAGAAAAAAAAAACAATCAATCCATTTTGTCGTTAGGAGTCCTCTATGCAACTAGCATTTTTCTTAAAAGTAGCTATTCATGTATATATATATATATATTTTTTTATAAAAGAGCGGTCACATGTCAGAGTGACCCCCTCCCATTTTATTAATAAGAACCCTCACTTTATGGCGGAAGAATACCGTGGAAACAAATCAAGGTCCATGAGTAACCCCAAAAAACCAATAACCAAAGTACCAACTATATTAATCCTACATAGTGAAGAGGAAAAGCTACCACAAACAAAGCCGACCTACCTTCAAAGTAATTCCTAGCAAACCGAAACGAATCAAACCTTATTCTACTTTCAGCCAAGGACTCGAGAAGAACTCCGCATTTTAATAAACATTTTTTTCTTATACCTTCTCTTACCTACATTCACCTCCAACTCTGTAAGATAGTCTTTATCCTGTGAGAACACCTCTGGATGGAAGCTATTCATGTATATTGTATGATGAGTAATACTTTGTTTGTCATACTCTTTCCATATTGTATGAAAAACTGATTTGAAATATGTCACATCATCATATGTGATTGAAAATGACAAGATTTAAAATGAAAAGTAGTATTGCTATAATTATTCTCATTTAATGAAAACTCATAAAAAATATGGAAAATATAACAAAAATAATCTCAACCTTGGTAGACATGAAGTACAAAATTATGGCTTTCCAAAATAATGGTTATTTAAACTGGGTAAAGCTACTCATCTGCCTCCTTCCCCCATACACCACACGAAATTGGCGATGTGGTTTTTATTTTTATTTTTAATTAAACAATGCGTTTAGTTTTACACTCTAAATACCAATACCATACCCAAATCAGAGCAGGGTGGATTTCGAATTTAGTTCCCCCTGCCCCCCTCCCCCCAACATTCTTCCTCTGCCAACCTTCATAATGACCATCTGGGATCTCTGACGAGAAAGCTACGATCGACCGACATGAACCCAGCCATCATACGAGAGCTAGATGGTGTCCATTATGAGATTCAGCCCATTGACCCCATGGAGATGGATCTTGAAGTGCTTAGAGACCGTGCACACTGAATGATCTCTGTTGTTTACAGTTTTCTTCCTTGGAGAGTGGTATGGTTTTTAAATTTACGAAATAGTTATCAAGCACAGCATAGCATTGCACTATCCATGAATAAATTGACATCTTTGAGGCACATTAGTTTTAGGCTAATATTATCTTATAATAATAGAGATAATGGAGAAAGTCATTTCCTTCTTGATTGCTGATTCTCATGTGAAAAGATGAGTTTGTAAAGTGGTATCTGGAAACTCTTGATGTAAGTAACCTTATGAAAGTTGGTCTCCAAAGGATTTACCTATAAAAGGATATGTAGAAACTCCATGTATATTGGCATGTAAATTAACATGTCTGAAGATGTATGGGAAACAGCAAAAATTGCTTTTATTCTTACCCTCCCCTCTCCAATTTCCACCATTCTCTTCCTCTTTGTTTCAGGTTCCACAAGAGAAAATGTCATAAGCGGGAAGTTGATTTCTCCCAACGGGAGGAGCCAAATCCTCACGTTGCATTGGTCTTGGCCCGGTTCTTAGAGAAATACAAGAATCCAAATGCACACACCAAAGTTTAAGTTTTGAGAGCAAACTGAGTAGAAAAGTCTCCCACAGGAACTTGAATATTTTGCAACTATGTATTCCACATTTTCCCGTTGATTCTTTAGACAAACTTTCTTCAAGAAACCGGAACCTTAGTAGTTATATTCCATAAAATCATTTGTAATTCCTAGTCTCCCACAGGAGGCCTTACAAGAAACCAAATGCACCCACTATGGCTCTAAGTTTTTCCGATGATGCAAATATGCCGTGGCAAGTAGATTGTAATCTAGCTGGGAAAATCTTAGCTGGCACTACAAATGTGGTTGCGTTAGGCCCGAAATTAGCAAAGAAGAAAGTGATGACTTTTTATGGGGGAAGATGAAACTGTCACAGGAGAGAGTGATGAGTTCTGATGATTTCTCAAATTACAACTGGGACTCACAGGGAGAGGGAGTTCTCAGATGGAAAAGATGAAGATTTAACCACTAAACCGGAATGTAAGTTGACCGGGTTTGCCACATCAGCCTTCGTATGGTGTGTGATAAGAAAACCGAATGAAAAGTAGAATTTTCCATTTAAAATTGCACTACGGAGGATTAAGGTGGAAATTTTCTTTATTTTGAGTTCAGTAAGTTCTTTTCTTTTCTTTTCTTTATTTTTTTTAAGGATTACTGTGTCATAAAATATATAGTATGAGTAATGCTACTATGGCTTCTAATTTATACCACTCATTTTGTCTTCTTGATGTTATTCTTAAAAACAAATCTTTTTGATGTGGCACTTCATTTTGGTGCCACGTGGCTTATTAGAAAAATTAAAAATATAAACATAAAATGGTAGAGAAAATCGAGGGTTTTAGTCTTTATCTTTTTATGTTTTCAGGGGCCATTTTATTTTGAATATATATATATTTAATTTTTTTCAAAGGAAAAAATAAGTAATATGAATTAGGAGGCATAATAGCATTACTCATATAGCATTGGATGACATATTTTGTGATTAGGGATGACAATTCATATTCACAAGTCGTGTCAAATTATGAATATGAGATTATATAGGTTAACCAAATATAACCTGTTTTATTAAACAAGTCAGACCCTATAACCCTCACTTGACCCACGTAAATAATGAGTGATATGACAAACCCGCTTCACCTATCTAATAATAAAATTTTATTGGAATAATCTAAATACGGCCCATTTAGCCCGTTTAACACATTTCATATAAATGGGTTCAAGAGTTGACCTAGATATTTATTTATTTTTAACCCAATTAATTTAAATTCATATATAATACAAGGGAAAATATATAAATAATTCACAATTACAACTGGATTCATGATAAAATATTTTATTACCAATATCCAAACCAATAATATATAAGAAAATTAAAATAAAATTTATAAAATAAAATTACATATTAATAAAAGTCTAATAGTTTGACATGTAGTCAAATACTAATATTAATATTGAATCTAAAAAAAGGAAATATAAAACTAAATATTTATAAAATTTGAAAATAGAATTTATTTGTGTTATATAGATTGATTGAAGGTTTAGCGGTTGGCTTGCAATTGATCTATTTATTAATCGTTTCTCATCAGATCAATCAATTTTGATTCAAACTCATTTATATCAATCCTAAACCGATTATTTCGTGTGGCGTTTATGGATCATGTCATATATTGTTATTCCAGTTGGTGACAAAAATGAAGGAAATGCTTGGAATAGACTGTTTGCTACATCGAGTTGTCTAGCTGCAGTAACTCTGATACGGTCTTATCAATGAATAATGTATTATGTCCCAAGGTCATTGCTCATTGAAAGAAACAGCGTCACTTCGCCTTGACGTGTGCCTAACTTCTAGAGGTTAAAAAGGTGTTATTTGTTATAATTTCTTCCACTCAAAGTGCATTTCTGCGAGGAAGACTTATTAATGATAACATTATGGTGGCTTACAAATTGTTACATTCTAGAAAATCTTGAAAAAGGGGAAGGTGGGTAACATGGCCATTAAGTTAGATATGTCAAAAGCATATGATCGAGTTGAATGGGTCTTCTTGGAGGCTGTGATGAAGAGAATGGGTTTCAATGAGAAATGGGTGGAGCTAATAATGGGTTGTGTAAAGTCTGTGTCTTTTTCAGTTCTTATTAATGGTTCTCATGGTCAAAATTTCTGGCCTAAAAGGGATCTGAGACAGGGCGACCCTTTGTCACCTTATCTCTTTATTATTTGTGCTGAAGGGCTAAGTAATTTGCTGAATTTCTAAGAAAAACAGAAGCTAAGAAGGGGAATGCAAGTGGCTAGAGGGGGCAGTAGCATTAACCATTTGCTTTTCGCAGATGACTGTATTCTTTTTGGAAGGGCTAAGCTAAAAGAGTGGTATAGGCTACAAGAAGTGTTAAAAAAAGTATGAGAAGGCCTCGGGGCAATTTCTCAATAAGGAGAATACTTCTTTATTTTTCAGCAGTAACACTAAGGAAGGGATAGACAGGTGATAGTGGAAGCTGGAAATTCTATAGCATGTGGTAGCTATGAGAAATACCTAGGTCTTCCCACCCTTGTGGGAAGATCAAAATTTAAGACTTTCAGATTTTTAAAGGAGACAATATGGCAGAAGGTCTCAAGTTGGAAAAAAAATTTCCTTTCCCAGGCTGGGAAAGAAATTTTGATTAAAGCAGTCCTTCAGTCCATTTCAACTTTTACTATGTCAGTTTTTAAGCTCCCAAAAAAGTTTCCATGAGATCAACATGTTGTTATCTAGATTTTGGTGGGGTAAACAGTAGGGAGAAAGCAGTATATGCTGGAGGAAATGGTAAAAAATGGGAGAGCATAAAAGAAAATGGGGTTTAGGCTTTAGGGATTTGGAATCTTTCAACATGGCTTTCCTAGCTAAGCAAGGATGGAGGTTGCTAAGGAATCCTTTGTCACTAGCAGCTGTAGTTTTTAAAGACAAATATTATAGACAATCATGCTTCTTAGATGCTAAGTTGGGTTCTCAGCTGTCTCTTATTTGGAGGAGTGTTTGGCAGGCTAGGGAGTTGGTGAAGGATGGTATAAGGTGGAGAGTGGGTGATGACAGCAAGATAAATATATGGGGTGAGAAGTGGTTACCTTCTCCCTCATCTTTCTCTATTCAATCATCTATTCCTGTTTTGCAGGTTGAGACAAAAGTTGAGGAGCTGATTGATAAGCAAAAGGGGGAATGGAAGGAAGGCTTGATTCAAACTATGTTTTCTCCCAATGAAGTCGAGCAGATACTAAATATTCCCTTGAGTAGAGGGATGACACAAGACAAGCTATTTTGGGGTCCATCCAAGAAATGGGAGTTTTCTGTGAGTAGTGCATACTTCCTGCAGGTTGACAGATTGAAAAATTTTCAAGGTGAAAGTTTTAGGGAAGGTTTTATGGAGGAAAGATGGAGCAATAGTTGGAACCTTTCAGTGCCAAGTACAGTAAAAATATTCCTATGGAAGGCTGGAAACAACTTATTGCAAACCAAGGAGAATTTGTTCAGAAGAAAGATAGTGACAGAAAAATCCTGCCCAATTTGTCTTGCAAATTCTGAAACTATCATGCATGTCCTTTGGAAGTGTCCAGCAACCAATGATATCTGGGCAGAAAAAAGATGTGGGGTTCAAAAATGGAATAGAGAAGAAGTTGATTTCATGCTTCTATGGGCAAAGTTGATAAATAAACTGAACAAGGAGCAGCTAGAACTTATGGCAGTGTTGTTAAGAAGAAATGGATTAGAAGAAATATATTTGTGTTTGAAAAGAAGGCAGTCTATCCCAAAGTTTTACTGTAGAAGGCAGTCTATCCCAAAGTTTTACTGCAGAAGGCATGTGAATCGTTGGTTGATTACAAGGCTGCTCAGGTTCATTAGAAACAGGCACAACAAGGTAAGGGGGGGGGGGGCGAAGGGACATGTTGAAATGAGAAAAACCAACCCCTGGATCAGTAAAGACTAATTGGGATGCTTCTTTGGATGTGAAGGATAAAAAAATGGGAGTGGGGTTTATTATAAGGGATGAGGAAGGGGAAGCTTTAGCTGTTGTTTGTGATAAAAAATACTATCTTGAAGACCCGATGGTGGCAGAGAGTCATGCTTTGAGGATGGCTTTAGAACTATGTAGGGATCTTAACATTCACAAGGTGATTTTTGAAGGGGATGCAAAAACTGTGATCACGGTAGTCCAAAGGGAAGATGAAGAGCTATCAATGGTGGGATCTATAGTCGAAGACATTAAATTCTTTTTCCATAGAATGCCTAATTGGCAATTACTTTTTGCTTTTAGAGAGAAGAATACTATAGTACACATGTTAGCTAGGAAGGCTTTGAGTCTCAAAGAAAAAATAGCATGGATAGAAGAGATGCCAGGTTTCATTGTAAATGATCTAGATAGAGAAAGAATTTGTACTTCTTGGCTTCTATCAATGAAATATTGAGGTTATTTAAAAAAAAAAAACTTCTAGAGGTTAAAAAGAAGAAAAGACACCGCCATTACCCCATACATAGAAAATGCCCAGACACATAGCCACTCGCTACTGAGCCTCAGGTGAGAACCAACGTACAGGCCACAACTCCCGAAAGTGTGTACCCACAAGTTGAGCTGAGTTCGGTTCAGATTTAGACCATTTCTAATATCCAAACACCTATCTCTTAAATCACTAAACTCATCTCAACTCAAAATCTCTTTACATGTGAGACCCACAACTGTTTTCAACTCAACACATCTTTACACATAAGACCCATAACTTTTTTCAACTTACCATAAATACATCTAAACTTGTATTAACATCAAAACACATATAAACTTATCTTGGGGGAACTCCACAAAACTTATTCCACCATTTCAACTCACTACTATTTATAGAGAACTCAATTTAGCTCAACATCGAAACATAACCGAATGTCTTTCTGCTGGGTTTGGAAACTAATGCAAAAACCCTGAAACCAAATATAAACTGCATAAATGGCAAATTGTTTCTATGTGAAGCAGTTTGTATATAATTTTCTTTTGAGATTGGTTATTATCTTTACCACCCTTTAAACTTTAAAGTTTAAGGGCTCTGGATGCTTTTGGGAAAGTTCACTACTTTTATTTAGTCTCTCTTGTAAACAATGAAACAATTTTTCTGCCTTTCCATATGTTTAGAACAAGAGCGTCTATGGAATACAGAGCCCAATGTGTTAGATTACATGCTTGTACCAATCCATTTTTTTTTTGTCTTAATGGATTGAACTAGAGCTTTCCGTCGCTGGGTTTATTTTCTGCAATTTTGAATAATTCATGAGAAAGAAAAAGGTATTTTTCTTTCATTAATGTAGTTTTGTGCTATGGGATTTTCTGAAGGTATTTTGCATATAGATGCGAGCTTTTTTAGTGAGTATTGAGATGTTAAGCTCGGTCTTTCCCACCGATGGTTATAAGGGTTGCATAGGATGGATGGTCCACACTTTTAAGAGTGTTTTTTCTTTTTCTTTTTTTTTTTTTTTTGATAAGAAACATGACTTCCATTGATAAAAGAAGATTACAGACATTTATCAAGCCAAAAAACTTGAGAAAGAAAGTTTGGAATACAATCCCACCACATAGTAATATCCTCAACTTTAATAGCATAACGCGCTAGATAGTGTGCAGCCCTATTTTCTTCTATATTTACATAAGCAAAATGACACACAATAAAATGCTTGGAAAGTAATTTAATCTCGCTATATAACAACCCAAGCAAAGAGTCTTCCATGGAGTGAAGCTGTAGTGCCTCAACAACTAACAAGCAGTCTGATTCAACTTGGATGTTTGCAATGCCCATACTTGAACATAACTGCAAACCTCTGAAAACAGCAGTTAGCTCAATGGCTTCTGGATCCTCAACCTCTTGTTCCAACTTGCTAGCTGCCATTAGAACATTGCTTGAACATCACGTAAGATGCAGCCAATACCAGATTTTCCTTCCTCTCTGAAGACAACTCCATCCACATTCAACTTTAGAAAACCTGCTGTTAGAGGTTTCCAACTAAAGAGTTTGGGCAGTTGGGCCTTAGGCTGGGCTCTTGCCTCTTTATAGTTCCTGAGCAAACTCAAGGCATTGGCAGCAACTTTCCTGGGATTTAACGTGACCTGGTCATGGACCATTTTATTCCTTCTAAACCAAAAACTCCATGCCAATGCAAAGAAAACTAATAGTTTGTTGCTGAAAGCCCCTTGACAGAGAGATAGCACTACTTCAAAAAAACTCATGTCAGCTTCAAAATCTAGACTCGGCAAGATCTCCTTCCAAGTATTCTACAAAGAGGGACAATTTAACAATGCATGATTAAGGGCTTCACATTGAAAACCACAAAACCCACATTGAGCTTCCATAATTACTTTCCTCTTTAATAAAGATGCTTTAGAGGGACGGCCTTCTTTGCAAGCTCGCCAAGCAAGAGTTTTAATTTTACTCGGCACTGGCATCTTCCAAATCTGTTTCCATACAACCTTAGAAGAGTTAACTGAAGAGGATTCGGTCCCATAAGAACCCAACCTTGTTTTAAGGAACCTATAGCAGCTCTTCACACTAAAGACTCCATTTCTCTCATGAGACTAGATTTTCTTATCACAGTTGGCGCCTGGACAGATCACAATCTTGAGAATATCAGACACCACGTTTGGATTGAAGAGAGATCTCAGCTTGTGCACATCTCAACTACCTGAAACAGCATCAAAGAAAGTGCTAACGACATCTGCGCGCTACAAGAAAAATGGGCTTTTGCGACCAATTTATTGCAACCAACAGACTGAATTGGTTGTAAATACAGACTATTTGCAACCAATTCAGTCTGTTGGTTGCAATAAATTGGTCGCCAATGCCTATTTTTCTTGTAGTGGCGCGTGCGGAACTAGATTCTGGGCCAGAAAAACTTTCAGAGAGTAGAGATCCATGCCAACGAATCCACTGATCAGACCATATTCTTGCTAGACTACCATCACCAATCCTCCATCTACAGCCTTCAAGCATCCATTTCTTTGCTTCCCATATTCCCCTCCAAGTGTAAGATGGGTTCCTACCTAGCCCAGCTTGTGGAAAGGAGGAATTTGGAAAATATTTAGACTTAAGTAACCTGAAAAGTAGGGAATTATCATTTTGCAACATGAATCTCCACCCTTGTTTTGCCAATAGAGCTAAGTTAAAAAGTTTGAGTTCTTTAAACCCCATCCCCCCACACAACTTAAAAAGTATGAGTTCTTTTAAGAGTTAATTATATGAATAATATGCATATAAACCGATGGTTGAGTTTCCACATTGGTTGTTGCTAAGAAGAGAATGCATGAACATTTGCAATCTTGGTCTTAATAAACCCATCTGCACAATCTTCTGGATCTGGATTCTAAGTTACAGATAATGAGTTCTGCTTTTATTGTTGGGTGTTTTTTCTTTATAAGTATGGATGCTTTTATTATTGGATGCTATGCTTGGTTGCTCATTACTGCATGCTCTTTTTTTGGCACATATTCTATATTTTTTAAGACTATTGTTGATTTACCTTCTTCTTCAATCTCATGCATGTATAGGAGAAAAATAATACAACCGAAAAGCACTCTGTGCTATAGAAAATATTGAAGCTTTTTACTAAAAATTTTAATTCACTTTGAGTTTGGGGCCCGGGCTTTGCTTCTTTCAAGTCACTTTATTTCTTATTCTCCTCCTTTTGCTCTAAGAATATGCAATTTTCTACCCATTTCAAAGCTTCAATTCAGAAGTAGTGTAAGATATATTATAGTTCTTGCAAGATAAACATTACCTATGATCTGACTTCAATAATTCAAGGTGGCGGTCTTCATATCTTGATTTTGATTATCTGTATTTCTTGAGATGCATATTTTTTGTTGCCATAAATAACTTCATTTATATATATTTAGTAGATTTTGCACCTATTTTGCACACAAAATTTGAACTTGTGATGCAATTACATGGCTTTCAAATGACAGTAAAAGTTTAGACTTGGCAAAAGTTCATCAATTCTAAGTATTTTGAAAATGGATCAATGAATTTTAAAACTAAGTATTCGACACATTATAATATCAACGATTGGATAAATGTTTTTTTATCGATAAACAAAATTTATTGATCATAAGAATAGGCAAGCTCCCAAGTATACATGTAAATTTTTTTGATAAGATAATTAAGTTTACTAAGTATAGAGATTGAAAATTAATGATATATATATTAAGAAAATATAAACCCGCACATAGTGCAGGGTTAGGCTAGTAAATTATGAGAGTGAACACTGGATGGTCCTCCTTATACATAAGAAAAAACTGTATTTTTTATTTTCATAATTGATTGCATATTTCGAATAATTAATAAAAATTGTGTTAATTGAGGTTTTTTAACCTGATGCTACTTTTTTACTTCTTAAGATCAATGAATGTGAAAAATGATAAACAACTCGAGTCACTACAACAAAAAAGAGATTTTGGGACGATTTTATTTTGGGACGAATTGAAAATCGTCCCAAAAAGTGAGATTTAGAGACGAATTTTATATTTCGTCCCAAAAAGACGACGGAAGCTGCATACCGTTCGAACGCGTTCGAACGGTATGCAGCTTCCGTCGTCTTTTTGGGACGAAATGATGATTTTCGTCCCAATATATCTTCTGGGACAGCGTTGTTGGGACGAGCTCGGGACGAATTTTTTTTGTCCCAAAAAATATTTTGGGACGAAATGATGATTTTCGTCCCAATATATCTTCTGGGACAGCGTTGTTGGGACGAGCTCGGGACGAATTTTTTTTGTCCCAAAAAATATTTTGGGACGAAATGATGATTTTCGTCCCAATATATCTTCTGGGACAGCGTTGTTGGGACGAGCTCGGGACGAATTTTTTTTGTCCCAAAAAATATTTTGGGACGAAATGATGATTTTCGTCCCAATATATCTTCTGGGACAGCGTTGTTGGGACGAGCTCGGGACGAATTTTTTTTGTCCCAAAAAATATTTTGGGACGAAATGATGATTTTCGTCCCAATATATCTTCTGGGACAGCGTTGTTGGGACGAGCTCGGGACGAATTTTTTTTGTCCCAAAAAATATTTTGGGACGAAATGATGATTTTCGTCCCAATATATCTTCTGGGACAGCGTTGTTGGGACGAGCTCGGGACGAATTTTTTTTGTCCCAAAAAATATTTTGGGACGAAATGATGATTTTCGTCCCAATATATCTTCTGGGACAGCGTTGTTGGGACGAGCTCGGGACGAATTTTTTTTGTCCCAAAAAATATTTTGGGACGAAATGATGATTTTCGTCCCAATATATCTTCTGGGACAGCGTTGTTGGGACGAGCTCGGGACGAATTTTTTTTGTCCCAAAAAATATTTTGGGACGAAATGATGATTTTCGTCCCAATATATCTTCTGGGACAGCGTTGTTGGGACGAGCTCGGGACGAATTTTTTTTGTCCCAAAAAATATTTTGGGACGAAATGATGATTTTCGTCCCAATATATCTTCTGGGACAGCGTTGTTGGGACGAGCTCGGGACGAATTTTTTTTGTCCCAAAAAATATTTTGGGACGAAATGATGATTTTCGTCCCAATATATCTTCTGGGACAGCGTTGTTGGGACGAGCTCGGGACGAATTTTTTTTGTCCCAAAAAATATTTTGGGACGAAATGATGATTTTCGTCCCAATATATCTTCTGGGACAGCGTTGTTGGGACGAGCTCGGGACGAATTTTTTTTGTCCCAAAAAATATTTTGGGACGAAATGATGATTTTCGTCCCAATATATCTTCTGGGACAGCGTTGTTGGGACGAGCTCGGGACGAATTTTTTTTGTCCCAAAAAATATTTTGGGACGAAATGATGATTTTCGTCCCAATATATCTTCTGGGACAGCGTTGTTGGGACGAGCTCGGGACGAATTTTTTTTGTCCCAAAAAATATTTTGGGACGAAATGATGATTTTCGTCCCAATATATCTTCTGGGACAGCGTTGTTGGGACGAGCTCGGGACGAATTTTTTTTGTCCCAAAAAATATTTTGGGACGAAATGATGATTTTCGTCCCAATATATCTTCTGGGACAGCGTTGTTGGGACGAGCTCGGGACGAATTTTTTTTGTCCCAAAAAATATTTTGGGACGAAATGACTATAATTTGGGACGAAAAATTTCGTCCCAAAAAGTCATTTCTGTTGTAGTGAGTCTATAGAACTCGGCCTAATTTTTAATTGAGTCTCGAGTTGAACTGAAATGAGTTGAGCTCGAATAGCTTAAAAAGCTCTAGTTAAGCTCGAATTTGGTTTCATTATAACCGAGCCGAGCTTGACCAGTCATTATTCTCTCAAACTCAACTCAACTACAATCCTAATCGCCGTCGTCACCATGTTGACATATTTAAGCTGATGTATATACAGGTTTCGTGGTCCAGAACAAGTATGGTGTTTTATTTAGTGCTCAGAAATTTAAACAATGTTGATTAAATGCTGTATGCAGAAATTTCTTCTTGACCTTCAAAGTCTAAGGGTTGTGGATGCTTTTGGCAACGTTCACTACTTTTATTGTGAAGTCCAAGTCTATATGTGTTTTCTTTAGTAAGATAAGCCCAGCATGTTGTTTAAGTGGATTTTATTGTGTGTGGGTGCGAGAGACGGGCTCAGCCCGTGGGTGTGTGCGTGTGAGCCAGCCCAGTCCGTGCAAGTGAACCCAACCCCTTACCCCTAAACTACGTCGTTTTAGCCCAAGAGAAGAAAACCCTAAAATTTTTTCTCTTCTCCCTCTAGCACGCACACCCCCTCCCCTTTCGAGGTCTCTCTGTTCTCTCCCCCTGTGCACCGCCGCAGCTCAAGCCCTACACCTTGGTTGCCGGCAACGTCATACGAAGCCGCCGGTAGGTCGTCTCCTTCGTATCTCTCTCTCTCTCTCTCTCTGTATCACCCTCGTTCTCCTATTTTCTCTGCCTTTCTCTCGGTAGCCAATTTGGCGGCGTCGTGCCGCCATCGCCTGCCGTCGCTACCTCGCCATGTGGTCCGACGTCGGCAGCGGTGAATCTGTTAGAAACCTATTATGAATTGCTGTGATGTAAAAGGGAATAATTGGAATTGTAAACGGAAGTTGCAATGATGAAATAAAGTTAAAATGCGATATTTTTCGATTTTAGATTAGAGTTATGAGATGTTATGCTCAGTATTTTCCACCAGATTATGGAAGTTTTCCTGTTAGTTTAGATATTGGTTGGAGAATGCGTGGTACAGCACAAGTATGTGGCTATTCTTTTGTTTTATTTAATGCTCAGAAATCTAAAAGATGGTGATTGATATCTAACATATGCTGGGGAAATGGTCTAATAAGGCATGAGTTCCACAACTATTTGCAGAAGTTTCTTATTGCTATTGTTTCTTTCTTTATAATTTTGTTGTGTTTAGTATATTTGGCCAGAATTTGGAATATGATGATTTATTTCAGCTGATTGTATGTTTCATCCTCTCAACCGTTACTTTCATACAAATGATGGGCATCTCAGAAGACGAGAGAAGCCCTCATGAAATTTTGAAAAATGCAGCTCATTATCAAGATTTATATCTTATTCTTTTGGTTTATGGTAGGTGGAGGAAAAACAAAATGTTTCTCAAGGTACAGTTGCCTTGGAATGTCATAATCCCTGCTGAAAACTTGGATGCGAAAGGATTGCTGCTCCAACGGTCAATTATTATTCGCCTGTTGGAGGACTTTGCTGCTAAAAAGGCCACTAAGGATCTTGGATATTATCTTGCAGTCACAACTCTGGAGACCATAGGAGAGGGGAGAGTTAGACAGCAAACCGGAGATGTAATGTTTCCAGTTGTTTTTAGTGGAATCACCTTCAAGCTTTACAGGGGAGAGATTTTAGAAGGGGTTGTCCACAAGGTGCTGAAACATGGGGTCTTCTTGAGGTGTGGACCAGTGGAAAACATATATCTCTCTCATCTGAAAATGCCAGGTTACAGCTATATGCCTGGGGAGAATCCAGTGTTCAATGACAAGGTTTCGAGGATTGAAAAAGACATTGTGGTTCGTTTCATTGTTATTGGGACAAAATGGCTGGAGGCGGAAAGGGAATTTCAAGCATTGGTCAGTTTGGAGGGACATTATCTGGGACCAGTTTCGTAGTGTTGATGATACTGCCTTTGCATCTGGGACCAAATATGTTTATTATAAGCCTTGTTGATACTCATGCTGCTTGGATGCTACTAAATCTACTCCAATTAACTTGTTTGAGTTCTTGTAACAAAGTAATTGGCATTTTGACATATTGTTGGTAGTAAGTTGCAACTTTTTCCGTTAGCAGGTGTCCACTCGTGCAAATTAATCAAGGGACAAGGGTGCATCCTCTGTGAAATTTGCTGGAATATTACTTCAGTTTCCAGAACACCTCTGTTGTTTAGGATTTTAGAATTGTGTCTCGATGGTAAACTTGGGAATTGCAACAAGAATGTTACCGACAGCTTGCAATCAGTTTGAGGGACTTTCTTGATTCATGTCGTTGTTGTAGGCTTAAGCAGTATAGTCCCACACTTTTTTACCCGTGATGTTTGATCTAAGTAATCTCGACCTTTTTCCCTTCAGCTCTGTGGCGATTAGTTCCCTAACTGTCTCGAAATGATCGTCAAATTTTGAAAGATTTCTTCAACTTTTTCTTACAAATTCTTGCGTGATTTCTCCCTTTTATTTCATATATGTGCCATGATTCTTCTCTATTGAGCTTTGTTTGCGTAATGGATTCTATTTCCTCATTGTTGAGAAAGGATGTTACAGGCGTGCCTTGGGCTAAAACTTATAATGTTGCTCTGGGGACTGAACACAAGATTCAGCTCACTGATGTGGATATTCCTTGACGACACTAAATAAAAGGCTAAAGCTGTCGCAGAAGAAGCAATGTAAGCCAGTTGTGCTTTTTATGCGTCTATCTAGAGATTGAGATTCTGCGTTGAGTCAAGCTCCTCTGCAAAATGCACTTATAGCAAAATTCTGTCGTGGTCAGTTTTACTCAAAGGAGTATGTGTAGAAATTGATTCAACTCCAACAAGCCTCATTCTTCTTTGTGGGTCTGTCTTTGTCTTACACACATTTTTAGTCAGCTTGGTCGCCTTAAGATGTTCCAAATATTAATTAATATAGGTTTTTTTAAAATAATGAATAGTAAGCTCTCTTAGAAAGAAAATCTCTATCCGCATAGTTGCAGAGTCATCGCGCACGAGTCGACGTGTAAGTACACATCGGATTAATGCAAAGCTACGCCGTTTTTGTTTTCATTTTTTGCGGGAAGAGTTTCACCCCAAATCAAAACACACAGTTTTGCTACCAACCTTCCCCTTCAGCTCTAAACCTCGTTTGCGATTTCCTGCTCTCCTTTCCCTAACCCTAAGCCCCGTGTGATAGAGGAGCCTCCTTTGTTATGAAAACACGTGTATCAGTCAAGGGTTAAAGAAGAAACTGCAGGAATTATCCCTAATTTAGAGTGCGACGTCGTAAGGAAACGCAGCGTTTGGAGGAAGAGTTCAAGTGTCTAGAGCTTGAATTAATTGTATTTTCTTTCTCTACTTTCATGGGGACTAGTTTGTTATAATGTAAAAAAGGAGTGAGAGGGAATCATCTGTTGTCAGGAACGTGAATTCTCTTGTGGAGGTTGGGAATGCCTCGTGGCTATCAATTCTATCCATTTCCGTTTTCATCTTAAAACTACTTGTTTTGAAATTTGCTTTTCTTCTTCCTTAAAGGCCAGCAACCTAACACCCTTCCTGTTCTGCGAGATTTCCGTGCTACAGAGATGAACGAATCTCTGAAAGGTATTCCTATCTCATCTTTCCGTGCACAATTTTATTAACAGAATATTTAGCTCGAAACTGATGTCTTCTTGAGTAGCCTCTTTATGGCATTTCGCCCTCTTTTTGCAAAATTATTTATGTGTTCTGAGAAAGTAGTGCCTGATAGGGGTGTTCATCTGGGCCGGTCCGGAACTCGGAAAACTGGGTTCATGTTCCGGATCAAATCCTGGCCGGAACCCAGGTTGACAAACCCGGACAGGGTTACGGGTTTGAAACCTGGGTACCAGGTTGTACCCGGGTTTGAAACCCGGTACCCGAGTCTTTTAAAAAACCAAAAATCGGTATCAAAATGGCCTGTTAAACACTCCCCCCCCCCACCCCCAAAGTCTCTCTCGCCCTCTCGCTCTCTCGTTACGCTGCGAAACCCTAACTCCCTGCCTCCATCATCGTGACACCGTGAGCCGTGACCCCATCGCCGTCGCCGCATCATTGTCGCCGCATCTCCGTCGCCGTCGGCCTTTCCCTCTAGGGTGTTGTTCACTTGTTCGGTACTCTCTCTCTCTCTCTCTCTCTCTCTCTCTCTCTCTCCCTGTCCCTGTAACTATGATTCTGTGCTTTGATTATTAGTGGGTCTTTCTTTTGGCTGTGATGATTTAAGGTCATTTTGGTTTTTCAGTAGATATATAAAAATAGAATTTCTTCTATGGCAGATGCCATATCATATATTTACATACCGACTTGTAAATAACAGACCTCTTTATCAACATATTGAAACAATTTTCAAATATGTCACCAATCTGAGACAACATGCCAAGCTCAAGGCCGCAAGGTCATACATTAAACTTTTAAATCGTAAGTTTCTTGGTGATAATATTTTGGAACTATTTGCCAGATGTGTCTATTGTCCATTGATTTGATAGGGGCTAGGCGTGGCTTTCCAATGAGAGGAAATTAGCAAGTCCTATAAGAGACATCCCCCCACTTCAAGGGGATAAATTACAATACAGACACTTTGCAAAACAGATGCTGAAACATTTACCCTAAAGGAACCTACGGGAATGCAATAGAAAAATAGTAATCCCTTTAGGAAGGGATAGAGGTGTACAATGACCCAGAAGGCAAAAAATAGCCTACCAAAAAGACTTGATGTTCGATTGAAGCATATGCTTGCAGGGCTCAAATGACATGGCAAACAAATGTAGTCACCTTATTCAAACCATTGAGGCACTTTCCAATCATGTTACTCATGTAAAATGAGAAACAACCATGGGAACTAAATTTAAAAATTAGAGCGATGCTCACAAGCAATTGTGATGACAAACTGATACACTTTGCAAAATTATTGCAAGCACATTGATCTTCCAGAGCCACGTGCATAGTGTGCTTATGCCTGCCAGGCAAAAATTGATCAAACCCAAGGGGAGAGGAAGAATAAAGATACATATTAGTGGGAGTACTCCTCCTTGACTGCCATATTGCAGGCAATAGGTTGAGCTAGGCCAAAGCTGGACAGTTTCAGTTTGGTAACATGTACCTGTCTAATTAATGCCATTTATATATATGCATGCATGATTTATATAATTAATTAATTGTTTCCTGAGATATGTAATGACGACATTATATTGATCATCCTTTTTGTCTTATTTTTCTTTATATGTATTTCTATGAATTTCAGAGTTGTTATATTTGATTATTAGTGTTTGATTATTTATTATATTGTGTTTGGTGGTTTTTATTACTCAATAACAGATAGAAGAAGATTCTGTGAGTTGTAATGTCGGTACAACCCAAGGGGTTAGTGGTGACTCCTCGTCTATTCCAGTGGATGTGGAGGAGCATGGGAGTCTTCCAACCCCTTCATCCACATATACACAACAGCCTATCCGTTCCATTCCCCCTTTACCCAAAAAAAAAAAAAAAACACCTAGTAACCAATCGGTGGTTTGGGAGCACTTCACTAAAGTGCAACCTATTGACCAGGATAACCGAAAAGCTCAGTGCAATTATTGCGCTAAGCTATACAGTTGTCACTATAAGAATGGCACTTCATCTACAATACACCACCTCCAAAATGCATGTGAAACTTCCCCTCTTAGATTTAAAGGAGTTGGAAAAAGTCAATCATCCAGTGTTAAGAGGGATGCGGAGGGAAGAGTGTGTAGCCCACAAAGTCTAGTGAAATATGATGCAGAAAAGCTTAGGGTGTCAACTGTTAAGTTTTTTATTAGGTGTGAATTGCCTTTTAGGCTAATTGAGAATGAAGGGTTTATTGAGTTCGTGGCTGATTTAGTGCCTCGATTTAGTTTGCTATCCCGAATCACTTTAAAAAGGGATTGTATTAAGGTGTATAACGAAGAGAAGATACATCTAAAAAAATTGTTGGATGGTCAAAGAATTTGTCTAACCACCGATACTTGGACATCGGTGCAAAATATGAACTACATGTGCATTACTGCACATTTTATTGATTGCAACTGGAAATTGCACAAAAAAATAATAAAGTTTTGCCAAATTCCCAACCATAGGGGTGAAACTATTGGGAGGGTGTTAGACTTGGGGTTGCATGATTGGGAGATTAATAAGATCTTGACCATCACAATGGATAACGCCTCTTCTAATGATATTGCTGTTGATTACATGATGAGGAGAATAAAGGATAGTGATTGTACTATATTGGGTGGTGAGTTTCTTCATATGCAGTGTGCAGCCCATATATTGAATTTGATTGTTATGGATGGTTTGAGAAATGTTTATGAGTTTGTAATAAGGATTACAGATGCCGTCAGATATATGAAGTCTTCACCGTCAAGGTTTTCCAAGTTCAAGGCTTGTGCGGTAAAAAAAAAATATTAGTGGGAGTATGATTTGTTTGGATGTTCCTACTAGATGAAACTCCACATATTTGATGTTGAGTACCGCTGAAAAACACAAGCAAGCCTTTGAACACTATTATATGTGTGTGGATAGTGAATTTGTGAACCCCACTGTTGATGATTGGAAAAAAGCACATATTTTGTTGAGTTACTAAAAATATTTTATGATGTTACATTGAGCATTTCTAGTTCTTTGTATGTGACGGCTAATGTATACTTCCAAGAACTCTGCACAATTGAAGATACATTAAATGATATGTGCAATAGTCATGACTTGATCACTAGGACCATGGGCACAAATATGAAAAGTAAGTATGAAAAGTATTGGAGTAGCACAGATAGGTTCAATTTGATGATATATGTTGCGTTTGTGCTTGATCCACGATATAAAATGATAGGAATGAAGTTTTGGTTAAAACAGTGCAAAGGGGATGAGTTGGTGGATATGATAGAGGCCAAGGTTAAACTCCTGTTAAGCCGCTTGATTGAGCAGTATAACAAATTTCGTGTAGGTAGTGTGGGGAGTTCTAATATGGCTCAAGGGAGGCCAATCACTACTCTACTTCTACTGTTACCTCAACTAAATTTACTAAATTTGATAGCAAGTTAGAGAAACACCTTCAGGAGCAAGGGTTTATGGAGTTTAGATCAGAACTTGATAGGTATTTGTCAGAGGGGTGTGCACAAAAATCACCCAGTTTTGATATTTTGGATTGGTGGAGAGTTAATGCCACCAATTATCCTGTCTTTGCTGAGGTAGCACGTGATGTGTTAGCCACCCACATTTTCACTGTTGCCTCGGAGTCCGCATTTAGTACTGGAGGACGCATCTTGGATCCTTTTAGGAGTTCATTGTCTCCAGAGACTGTTGAAGCCCTCATTTGCACTCAAAATTGGTTAAGGACCAAACCTGTCGATATCCGGGAGTTTGAAGAATACGTACAGTCGATGGACCTTGAAGATAAGTTTGAAACTTGAAATACTTTTTTAATATCTATCTATCTCGGTTTATTATATATCTAACTCAATTTTTAATATTTTTAGATGATCATCTAGCTTCATCTTCAACAGAGCTTGATGTGAGTCTCTCTTCCCATTCATGTTGAAAAAAATTTGAAGTAAGTGCTTTTCTCTTGCATAATCTAGAGGCTACAACTATTTATGATGTTTAGAAAATGATCTAGCATCTATCTCATTGTCGTCCCAGCTTCGTCAATTTTCTGTTTACAATTTTCTTTATGCAAAACAAAAATATTAATATTAAAAATATTAAAAAGAGCATTGCTTTGAACTTCAACATGGTCCAAGTCTTAGAGTTGGCAAGAAACATGGGGTAATAAAATCCATTCAATATATAGACTAGTAGAACCATCTATGCCAGTCAACCCATAAGGATCTTCCTGTCCTTATTAGGAAGAAAGATACAAGATACGTTGAACCCCTTTCTGACGTAGTAAAGCTTGGAAATACATTAACTATGGAAGTAGATGGAGAGTTCCTAGGTAAGACTAAAACCCTTTCTGACATCAACCGTTGAGCAAGTGCTTATATTTTTTGTTGTTTTTATTATTTGAGGTACAGTTATATTTTTTGTTGTTTTTATTATTTGAGGTACAATTTTTAACTTTCACAGAAAAATCAGTTGTCATTCAGATCGTTTATTTTTCCTCTGAAGCCATAACATTCTCTGTTCTGCCATGCACACTAAGAGTTCACATTTATTTGTGGAGCTTATAATAGTTCTTCCCTTATCTATTCAATGCTTGCACTTGTATTTCATTTGGAAGTAGATAGTGAACAAATGGCATCACATAAACACTGATGACAAATCACATCTAATGTGAAGGTCTTGACTCTATTGATTTTTCTCCACGACATGTTTCTAGATTTTGCAATGTTTTGGAATGCTTTTTAGGTTTGGATTTTTGAGGCATGAGTTAGACACTTTTAAAAGTCATGTTGGGTGATGTTCTGAATGTTCTATTAAGGCTATATATGGGAATGGTTTGTAGGTGGCAAATGATCCAATTAGTTCTATTAATGCAGGCAGATGCTGGTTAACATCATTACTAGCAGCCACATGAAGTAAAGCAGACAACAACTGGCTAGCAAATCCTCACAGCTAGGTCATCAAATAGAACAATGTTCTTAGCAATTAAGTTTCTCTAAAATACCAATTTGTAACATTCTTAGAAAATTAGTTCAAACAATGTAATATGTAGTTGATTGCATCGTGTATGTTGCATGCATTTTACATGATGAATATTGATTTTTTTTTACATGCATTTAGTTAAAAAGTTAATTAATTGTTTATGTTGTATTAAGAAGTAAGACTAAAAGAGATTTATATTGGTTTTCTATTGAGAATATGATTTGAAATTCTAAATGGAGACAAAATATTTGAAGTCTAATTAATAATAAAACAAACTTTTGTAAAAAAAAAAATCGGGTACAATCCGGAACCTGGATTTTCGGGTTTTAAAAAACCTGGATCCACCCGGGTTCCGGCCCGGGTCTGACCCGGATCAACCCGGCCCGGCCCGAGTTTAAAACTCAAGCTCCGGTCCGGGTGTACCTCGGTTCCCAGGTTGGAACCCGGATGAACACCCCTACTGCCTGAGCAAATTCCAGACCTGTTCAATCTAAGGCAGCCACTATCTGCCTGTTCCAACCCGGGCTGGGTTGATCCAGGTCAGACCTGGGCTGGAACCCGGGTGGATCCGGGTTTTTTAAAACCCAGAGATCCGAGTTCCGGATTGTACTGGGTTTTTTATTTATTTATTTATTATTAATTAGACTTCAAATATTTTATCTTTATTTAAAACTTCAAATCATATTCTCAACAGAAAACCAATATAAATCTCTTTTAGTCTTACTTCTTAATACAACATAAACAATTAATTAACTTCTTAACTAAATGCATGTAAAAAAAAAAAATCAATATTCATCATGTAAAATGCATGCAACATACACGATGCAATCAACTACATATTACATTGTTTGAACTAATTTGCTAAGAATATTACAAATTAGTCTTTCAGGAAAACTTAATTGCGAAGAACATTGTTTTGTTTGATGACCCAGCCGTGAGGATTTGCTAGCCAGTTGTTGTCTACTTTACTTCATGTGGCTGCTAGTAATGATGTTAACCAGCATCTGCCTGCATTAATAGAACTAATTGGATCAATTGCCGCCTACAAACCATTCCCATATATAGCCTTAATAGAACATTCAGAACATCACCCAACATGACTTTTAAAAGTGTCTAACTCATGCCTCAAAAATCCAAACCTAAAAAGCTTTCCAAAACATTGCAAAATCTAGAAACATGTCGTAGAGAAAAATCAATAGAGTCAAGACCTTTCACATTAGATGTGATTTGTCATCAGAGTTTATGTGATGCCATTTGTTCACTATCTACTTCCAAATGAAATACAAGTGCAAGCATTGAATAGATAAGGGAAGAACTATTATAAGCTCCACAAATAAATGTGAACTCTTAGTGTGCATGGCAGAACAGAGAATATTATGGCTTCAGAGGAAAAATAAACTATCTGAATGAGAACTGATTTTCTGTGAAAGTTAAAAATTGTACCTCAAATAATAAAAACAACAAAAAATATAAGCACTTGCTCAACGGTTGATGTCAGAAAGGGTTTTAGTCTTACCTAGGAACTCTCCATCTGCTTCCATAGTTAATGTATTTCCAAGCTTTACTACGTCTGAAAGGGGTTCAACGTATCTTGTATCTTTCTCCCTAATAAGGACAGGAAGATCCTTATAGGTTGACTGGCATAGATGGTTCTACTAGTCTATATATTGAATGGATTTTATTACCCCATGTTTCTTGCCAACTCTAAGACTTGGACCATGTTGAAGTTCAAAGCAATGCTCTTTTTAATATTTTTAATATTAATATTTTTGTTTTGCATAAACAAAATTGTAAACAAAAAATTGACAAAGCTGGGACGACAATGAGATAGATGCTAGATCATTTTCTAAACATCAAAAATAGTTGTAGCCTCTAGATTATGCAAGAAAAAAGCATTTACTTTAGATTTTTTTAAACATGAATTGGAAGAGAGACTCACATCAACCTCTGTTGAAGATGAAGCTAGATGATCATCTAAAAAAATATTAAAAATTGAGTTAGATATATAATAAACCGAGATAGATAGATATTAAAAAAGTATTTCAAGTTTCAAACTTACCTTCAAGGTCCATCTACTGTACGTATTCTTCCAACTCCCGGGTATCGACAGGTTTGGTCCTTAACCAATTTTGAGTGCAAATGAGGGCTTCGACAGTCTCTAGAGACAATGAACTCCTAAAAGGATCCAAGATGCGTCCTCCAGTACTAAATGCAGACTCCGAGACAACAGTGAAAATGGGGGTGGCTAACACATCACGTGCTACCTCAGCAAGGAAAGGATAATTGGTGGCATTAACTCTCCACCAATCCAAAATATCAAAACTGGGTGATTTTTGTGCACACCCCTCTGACAAATACCTATAAAGTTCTGATCTAAACTCCATAAATCCTTGCTCCTGAAGGTATTTCTCTAACTTGCTATCAAATTTAGTAAATTTAGTTGAGGTAGTCAAATTTAGTAAATTTAGTTGAGGTAGCAGTAGAAGTAGAGTAGTGATGGGCCTCCCTTGAGCCATATTAGAACTCCCCCCACTACCCACACGAAATTTGTTATACTGCTCAATCAAGCGGCTTAATAGGAGTTTAACCTTGGCCTCTATCATATCCGCCAACTCATCCCCTTTGCACTGTTTTAACCAAAACTTCATTCCTATCATTTTATATCGTGGATCAAGCACAAATGCAACATATATCATCAAGTTGAACCTATCTGTGCTACTCCAATACTTTTCATACTTACTTTTCATATTTGTGCCCATGGTCCTAGTGATCAAGTCATGACTATTGCACATATCATTTAATGTATCTTTAATTGTGCAGAGTTCTTGGAAGTATACATTAGCCGTCACATACAAAGAACCATAAATGCTCAATGTAACATCATAAAATATTTTTAGTAACTCTACAAAAATATGTGCTTTTTTCCAATCATCAACAATGGGGTTCACAAATTCACTATCCACACACATATAATAGTGTTCAAAGGCTTGTTTGTGTTTTTCAGTGGTACTCAACATCAAATATGTGGAGTTCCATCTAATAGGAACATCCAAACAAATCATACTCCTACTAATATTTTTTTTTACCGCACAAGCCTTGAACTTGGAAAACCTTGACGGTGAATACTTCATATATCTGACGGCATCTCTAATCCTTGTTACAAAATCATAAACATCTCTCAAACCGTCCATAACAATCAAATTCAATATATAGGCTGCACACCGCATGTGAAGAAACTTTCCACCCAATATAGTACAATCACTATCCTTTATTCTCCTCCTCATGTAATCAACAGCAACATCATTAGAAGAGGCGTTATCAATTGTGATGGTCAAGATCTTATTAATCTCCCAATCATGCAACCCCAAGTCTAACACCCTCCCAATAGTTTCACCCCTATGGTTGGGAATTTGGCAGAACTTTATTATTTTTTTGTGCAATTTCCAGCTGCAATCAATAAAATGTGCAGTAATGCACATGTAGTTCATATTTTACATCGATGTCCAGGTATCGGTGGTTAGATAGATTCTTTGACCATCCAACAATTTTTTTAGATGTATTATCTTTTCGTTATACACCTTAATACAATTCCTTTTTAAAGTGATTCGGGATGGCAAACTAAATCGAGGCTCTAAATCAGCCACAAAGTCAATAAACCCTTCATTCTCAATTAGCCTAAAAGGCAATTCACACCTAATAAAAAACTTAACAGTTGACACCCTAAGCTTTTCTACATCATATTTCACTAGACTTTGTGGGCTACACACTCTTCCCTCTGCATCCCTCTTAACACTGGATGATTGACTTTTTCTAACTCCTTTAAATCTAAGAGGGGAAGTTTCACATGCATTTTGGAGGTGGTGTATCGTAGATGAAGTGTCATTCTTATAGTGGCAACTGTATAACTTAACGCAATAATTGCACTGAGCTTTTCGGTTATCCTGGTCAATAGGTTGCACTTTAGTGAAGTGCTCCCAAACCACCGATTGGTTACTATGTGTTTGTTTTTTTATTTTTTGGGTAAAGGTGGGATGGAACGGGTAGGCTGTTGTGTATATGTGGATGAAGGGGTTGGAAGACTTCCATGCTCCTCCACATCCACTGGAATAGACGAGGAGTCACCACCAACCCCTTGGGTTGTACCGACATTATAATTCACAGAATCTTCTTCCATCTGTTATTGAGTAATAAAAACCACCAAACACAATATAATAAATAATCAAACACTAATAATCAAATATAACAACTCTGAAATTCATAGAAATACATATAAAGAAAAATAAGACAAAAAGGATGATCAATATAATGTCGTCATTACATATCTCAGGAAACAATTAATCAATTATATATGCATGCATATATATATATAAATGACATTAATTAGACAGGTACATGTTACCAAACTGAAACTGTCCAGCTTTGGCCTAGCTCAACCTATTGTCTGCAATATGGCAGTCAAGCAGGAGTACTCCCACTAATATGTATCTTCATGCTTCCTCTCCCCTTTGGTTTGATCAATTTTTGCCTGGCAGGCATAAGCACACTATGCACATGGCTCTGGAAGATCAATGTGCTTGCAATAATTTTGTAAAGTGTATCAGTTTGTTATTACAATTGCTTGTGAGCATCGCTCTAATTTTTAAATTTAGTTCCCATGGCTGTTTCTCATTTTACATGAGTAACATGATTGGAAAGTGCCTCAATGGTTTGAATAAGGTGACTACATTTGTTTGCCATGTCATTTGAGCCCTGCAAGCATATGCTTCAATCGAACATCAAGTCTTTTTGGTAGGCTATTTTTTGCCTTCTGGGTCATTGTACACCTCTATCCCTTCCTAAAGGGATTACTATTTTTCTATTGCATTCCCGTAGGTTCCTTTAGGGTAAATGTTTCAACATCTGTTTTGCAAAGTCTCTGTATTGTAATTTATCCCCTTGAAGTGGGGGGATGTCTCTTATAGGACTTGCTAATTTCCTCTCATTGGAAAGCCACGCCTAGCCCCTATCAAATCAATGGACAATAGACACATATGGCAAATAGTTCCAAAATATTATCACCAAGAAAATTACGATTTAAAAGTTTAATGTATGACCTTGCGGCCTTGAGCTTGGCATGTTGTCTCAGATTGGTGACATATTTGAAAATTGTTTCAATATGTTGATAAAGAGGTCTGTTATTTACAAGTCGGTATGTAAATATATGATATGGCATCTGCTATAGAAAAAATTCTATTTTTATATATTTACCGAAAAACCAAAATGATCTTAAATCATCCCAACCAAAAGAAAGACCCACTAATAATCAACGCACAGAATCATAGTTACAGGGAGAGAGAGAGAGAGAGAGAATACCGAACAAGTGAACAACGCCCTAGAGGGAAAGGCCTACGGCGACGGAGATGCGGCGACAATGATGCGGCGACAGCGATGGGGTCACGGCGTCACGATGATGGAGGCAGGGAGTTAGGGTTTCGCATCGTAACTAGAGAGCGAGAGGGCAGAGAGACTTTGGGGTGGGGGGGCAGTGTTTAACCGGTATCAAAACGACTCCATTTTGATACCGGTTTTTGGTTTTTTAAAAGACTCGAGTATCGGGTTTCAAACCTGGTACCCGGGTTTCAAACCCGTACCCAGACCGTGTTGGTCTGGGTTTGTCAACCCGGGTTCCAGCCCTGATTTGATCCAGGTCGGAACCAGATTTTTTGGGTTCCAGACCGGGTCGGGAAAAAACCCAGCCCGGATGAACACCCCTAACTTGGAGGACCCTTCAGTATCGAAGAAGTGGAAGAGTCAGAAAAGAAAGTCCAAGTCATCCAAGAAATTAGAGTCTTCATAGGTAATTTATCGTCCTTTTAGTTCAGACTCAAAACTATATATACCTCCCCAAGAAAAAAGCCCCTGAATTCGTAGCTGATTATAGGCCTATTTCTTTATGTAATGTGATTTATAAGTTGATTGCTAAGGTGGTAGCAAATAGGTTGAAAACTGTTTTACCTACTGTTATTGAGGCTAGTCAAAGTGCTTTTGTTATGGGTTGTTTGATAACTGATAATGTTCTGATTGCTTATGAATTGATTCATTTTCTTAAGCATAAGAGAAAAGGGAAGAAGGGTTACATGTCAATTAAGTTGGATATGAGCAAAGCGTACGATCGGGTGGAGTGGAGTTTTCTTCGAGCTGTTATGACTGTCATGGGTTTTGATAGGGCTTTTATAGAGCTGGTGATGTACTGTGTGAGCTCTGTTTCTTTCTCTGGTTTAATTAATAGGGAGCAAAAGGGTCCTGTTATTCCAAATAGGGGGTTGAGGCAAGGGGACCCTTTGTCCCCTTACCTCTTTCTTTTGTGTACAGAGGGGTTGATTACTTTGCTAAAGGATGCTGAGAATAAAACAGAGCTTTCAGGTATAAAAATCTGTCGGGGGCCCCAACCATAAATCATCTTCTGTTCACAGATGATAGTTTGATTTTTTGTAAGGCGGAGGTGGAAGAAAATAGAAGACTACAATCTTTGTTGGATGCTTATGAGAGGGTGTCGGGTCAGAAAATAAATAAGGAGAAAACTGCCATGGTTTTCAGCAGTAATGTGATTAGGGAGAAAAGGGAAGAAATTGGGTTGATGTGGGGTAATGGGGAGTTCCAACAATATGAGAAGTATCTTAGACTACCTCCTATAGTTGGTAGATCAAAGAGTAGGGCTTTCAATTCCATAAAACAGAAAGTATGGTAGAAACTTCAATGCTGGAAAGAAAAATTGCTATCACAAGGTGGTAAGGAAGTATTGCTCAAAGCTGTAGCTCTAACAATTCCAGCTTATGCGATGAGTTGTTTTTTGTTACCTAGCAGTTTTTATTCTAATCTAGAGAGTCTTATGGCTAAATTTTGATGGGGTCAGAAGCAAGATGAGAGGAAGATTCATTGGGTGAGTTGGAGTAATATGTGCCAGAGGAAATCTGAAGGGGGGTTGGGTTTTAAAGACTTACGAACTTTTAACCTTGCTCTCCTAGCTAAGCAAGGGTGGCGTATGCTTCAAGATGAAAACTCTCTGCTGTATAAACTGCTTAAGTCCAAATATTTCTCACATTCAGATTTCTTTGAAGCTGGGTTGGGTCCTTGCCCTTCTTTCACTTGGAGAAGTATATGGGAAGCTAGAAAATGGCTGAAAGAAGGATGTAGAAGGAGGATTGGAGATGGTACAGCTACTCATATATGGACTGAAAAGTGGTTACCTGGACACAAGGCTCTGGTTCAAGAAGGCTATGATGTTTCTGAGGTAAATAGGCAAGATGGGGTGGTGAAGTTGTTTGCAGAAAATCAAAGGTTCTGGGATATGGGGATTCTTAGATCTCTCTTCAATCCAAATTTAGTTTCAGAAATATGGAAGTTGATGTTAGGACCTGGAGATTCAAATGATATGTGGATTTGGAAGCATGAAAGAAATGGAAAGTTTTCTGTTAGAAGTTGTTATAGGTTTATTTCAACGCAGTTAAAGGTTGGTACAACAGAAACTTCAGTGGTTAATACACAGAATACAGTCTGGAAGGCCTTGTGGAAGTTACCTTTGCCTAATAAGATAAAAAATTTCGCTTGGAGAGCATGTCGAGATGCTCTTCCAACCAAGGCAAATCTTTTGAAGAAACAGGTAGTTACTAATGGTATGTGCAGTTTCTATGTTTATCCTGCTGAGGATTTAAATCATGCTATTCTTAGCTATCCTATTCTTAGAGAAGTGTGGAAGAAACATGTTCCTAGTTTGGCTTTGAATCATAATGCTAATATCTTTGAACTAGTCTCACAGCTTTGTTTTCTGAAGGAGTATGATAGTTTGACTATTTTTTTCTCTTTGACTTGGGGATTCTGGTATCGTAGGAATAAAATGGTGTTTGAAGACTTGCAATTGCCCATTAAATAGGTTGCTGAACATGCGTTAAGTCTGCTGAAGAGTTTCAAGTCAGTTAAGGGACTGTCTAATACAAAACTGCAGAGGCACCTAAGATGATCTCCACCTCCATCTGAATGTCTCAAACTTAACACAGATGGGGCTCTTTTCTGTGATTGTAGGAAGGCTGGCATTGGGGTAATTCTAAGGGATGATAAGGGAGAATTGCTACTGATGGCAAGTATGGTCGAAACTGAGGTGGAAAATCCAGAGGCCATTGAACTGTTGGCTGTTCTTCGTGGGATGCAATTGTGTGTTGGTAGGGTTGTCTTGAACGTGATTGTGGAATCTGATTGCTTATTGCTGGTCGATTCTTTGCAGTGACAAAATATGTTAGATTCAGATCTTGGGGCTCTTTATAGAGAGGTTATGCGTTTAAAAACATGTTTTGCATCTTGTTTATTTACACATGTTTTTACAGAGGGTAACTCAGCAGCACATTGTCTTGCAAGACATGCTTGGAATGTTGAGAATGTTGAGATGTGGGAAGATTGAAGTTGTCTTTCTATCAAAAAAAAAAAACTATATATACCTATACGGAAAAAAAAAATAGATGTATTCAAATTATGATTTTCACATTTGATTCTGTTATATAAATTTCCTGAGCCAGGTCTAAGTTATTACCGAGGAACTATTTTATTCAATTTCAAAGCATGGTGAAATTAAAATTCTCTAAAATTCTTAGAATCTCTCAGTTCTCGGTACACGCATATTGCTTACCAAAGCTGCTCAAGTGACTGGATTAATATCTTTTGATTGCACTTCCATCATTATTCATATTTCTCATTATATGGTACGGAATGGTGACATTAAAGACGTTTAAACATTTTGATTGATTTACTTATATGGTACGTAGCAGCCAAGTACTTTATAAAAAACAATGCATGTAATAAAATGAAAAGAACCTCCATGGGCAGTAATGCCATGAATTGTAATATGCGTATTCGAAGGACAACAGAATTGTTCCCCAAATTATATGTATTTTTTATTTGTATTTTTTCAGCGCTAGTAATATATAGTAATATATCATCCCCATTATCCCCGTGACAGATTTAGAATGTCATCATCAGATTTTTTAACCCCTCCGGCTAGTCGTACTTAGAGGAATAACCCAATGTGCATCTACAGTTTTAAAGCTCCATTAAGAACATCAAATACTCAAAGAATTCCGGGACGACCATTTTTTTCATGTCCAAAGTATAATACAGAGGTAGACACTTTTAATACACAATCTTCAACATTGATGTATTAATGTTTTGGCATCAAACATACTTGTTTATTTGAGTATAATTAGGGATCACCATACTTCAATAATTTCAAATGGGCAGATAGTAGTGAAGACTGAGAGAAAGAACTTGTAGAGAGAGAAGCTGAATTGTTAAAGGAGAAAGAGGTTTAAAAGAGAGAATAAGAGATTGGAAAGAGGGAGTTGGTACTCCATGTTGAAACCAGTAATACAATATACGTAGCACAGGTGTATGTGGAAATGCATCACAGAGAGAGTAACTTCGAATAAAACTATTCTTTGATTCAATGAATTCATCTGTACAGTAGCACACATATTTATAGCAAAGATATATCATTACAAGGGACTTATTCTAGAAAGTTCTATGTTGAGAATGAGCTGCAGATCAAATGATGGTGGCATTTTGTTGAGGGCACTCAGTGGAGGCAGTGGACGTGGCTTGTGAGGGGTTATCCTCTAAGGCAGGTACACATGCTCTAATACTCCACAACGACCAACTCGAGCTTCGAAGGCAGGAAGAAGACGTGTGGTGCACGCACTACTTCATGTGTATTAGAGTATTTGCATAACTATTTGGTTGCACTCAATACAATCAAAGTGAATGCCCAATTAATGGAGGCTTTGTACATCGTATGTTGGGGACTTTGTTGGTATGTGGTTGTAAATAAGGACATCAATTTCTTCAGTGTTATTATGTGAAAGGATGTTTACGTTAATATTGTATCTCAGCTGGTACATGTTTAATATTGTAACTCAGCAGAAACAGATGGTCATGCAGCTACATGTTTATGATTTTGTTTTTGTTGGGGCGGGGGAGGCATGACCCTCCAAATATTTTGGAATCATATACATCTATTTCTGCAAATGCATGTGCTTAATGATGATGGTTCAACCCAGTTTTCAGGAAGGGAATCAAGTAAACCAAGTTGACAAATATATTGATGACAAGGACACATTGCATAACCAGCTTTCCTGAGGAATGTCAAGGTGATTTCGCAAATGAACTATGTTGTCCTCTAAATAAGGAGTTCTGGTTATCAATGGTTCAATGAAGAAAAGACCGTTTTTGGAATTGCCCATAAGCTGTAGTCAGTCGTCTTGGTAAATGTGAATATGTAAATATATGAAAGCGCCAGGCCAGCAATCTCAGAACTCAGAAGTCATATTTATGTTCTTGCTGCAAGAGTATTGCTGCTAATTAACAACTCAAACGGCGATCTAGCATGCTTGCAACACAGTGAATAAATTTGACTCAAAAAGCCACCTTTTGAGTTGTCTTTGCTCATTTTTAGTTCTTTTTTTTGGGCTCAGGATACAAAGTTAATTATAATGAGTTTTCAGGCTTTTCTCTCTCTGATGGCACATAAAACCAATACGATAAAACTGTAAAACCTAATCTCAAATTGTTGATACGAGTGAAATTGCGCAACAGGCCGGAAGGAGAGAAAGAGTCATTTCTGGTCCACTGGTTATTTAGAGCCCCCGGCAGTGTTTCAGTGCGGTTGTACGGTGTCGATGCGTACATCTATGACGGTAAATAGAAAACAAGTGCATAGAAAATAAGCGAAAGGGCCACACAGATTTTATGTAGTTGGGCATGTTGCCTACGTCCACAGGCGTTTTGAGAGGAAAAATTCACTATAATATACTTGTTTACAGTCTCTCGTGGCCTCTCATTTCTCACTGTACAAAGGAAACTAAAGCTTTTCTTGTTAGAGAAGATGTCTTCCTCAAGAGGTAGAAGAAGAAGAAGAAGATCCTCCTTGGTCATGTAGCCCTTTGCTTTTATCTGACTCTCCATTGCGTGTGCCTACCTGCCAGAAGGTGACAGGTCCCTTTGCGTGTTTGTCAGCCAAGGTGAGGTCTGACCCTTGGCGTGCTGAATATCCTTTCCTTTTCCCACTTCCTTCTGACACCCTGCTCTTACTCTCCTGACCCATGGTCACTTCTAGTCTCCTACTCCCTTCCTCTCCATTTTGTCCTCTAGTGTGGCTTGGTGGGCTGGGTCTAGCCTTCAGCAGGCCAAGTATTTTATCCTCCACACAAACAATGCTCTTTCTTTCTTTGGTAATTCCCGATAACAAGCTCCCAAAGGAGCACCAGAAGACCATTACCACATTTTAATATGACAAAGCTTCAAAAGCATCATATTTAACCATCCATCTAGTTACTCAACAATGCAATCCACTCTACTGAACCCCATGAACATCAATGAGGAAATAAAATAAGTATGGACCTCTAAAATGCATTCCACATTTATCAGGGGAGGCTGGCTATAATGTTTATTCAATAGAAAACATCGAAATCGCGAACAATAGTCTTTTGCAGAAAATCATAACCTTGAGATGGGGAAAAGCTACAGTACAACGATTTAGGAATATGAGGTTAACAAGTGAATCAAGCATGTTAAGATTTTAGATTTTTAAGAATCTTCTTGTGTTTATAACAAGCACAACGTAGAAGCCAACAAGTGCTAGGCCAAATGACGGGAGTTAGCTAGGCAAATGAAGGGGTTTGGTGTACAACATTATATTCCCAGCTTTGCCTTTCAATCAGCACCACTGAATCATCCTCACTCTCTCTGTCTCTGAATCATGCCCTCAAGGGCTAGTTTGGGTGTCAAACTATTCTGAGGTAGTCTCAACACTTCTCGTACGGATGAGAGTATTCTTCCATCCAAATGAACACTTCTCAATAAATTGAAATACGTCCAGAGGTACTCTATTGTTTCGAACCCAGGTGAAACAATTCTCTGCATCGAGGACAACGAAGGTCATCGTTCGTGGTGGTTGGGTTTGTGAGAGGTGGTCGCCGATGTGAGGCGGTGGAGGTGCGGTGGCCGCGTACGGCGGCAGAAGTGGGTGAAACCCATTTTGGTTGGGTTACCGCAGGGGAGAGAGAGAGAGATGCGCGTGTGGGAGATCGGTGGTGGCTGGCTTGGTCGCCAGTGTGAGGGGGAGTCGTGTTAGGGACCTCGGTCAAGTCCCTAAACACTATGTTGTCCTCGCCATGGTTCTCCTTGTGATGACCGATGTGACTAGCCTTCTTGCTTGGTTTTGCACGTATAATGGCAATGATGGGTTCCTAGGTTGATGAAGGTATAGTGTTTAGTGATGGAAATGATGATGATGATGATGAGTTCGGGTGATCTAAGTGGCGAATATGCGTGTTTGATGCAATGTGGAATGGCTTATGGGTTGCCCTTGATGTTGGGCCATTTTGGATGATGTTTAGGGTTGATATGATGAAATTGGGCTAGGGTTTGGATGGTGGCTAAGGAGAATTTCGAGATTTGGAAGAGTTGGCTTAGGGTTGGAGTGTAAGATGAGATGCTAGGGTTGGAAGGATGTGGTTGGATGAGGCTAGGACTCCTTGATTGATGAGTCACTTTGGGAAAGATGGGAATTAGGTTAAGGATGAAGATGAGTTGTGTTTGAATGGGTCTAAGGTTGTTCCTTGAGTTTAGGGATTCGGAGATGGAAGATGGGATTTGAATATGGCAAGATAGGATGATAGTCTTTGATTGATTTGAGTGATTCTAGGGAATGAGTGGTTTGATGGATTGGATATGGAAGATGAGATTTGGTTATGGTAAGATAAGGAATGTATGATTTGAATATGGCAAGAGGTGGGAAGTCTTTGGTTGACTTGAGAGATTCTAGGAATGGAGTGATTCTAGGGAAGTTGAGTGATTGGAGGGATTGGGATTCGGTTTTGGCTATTGAGGTAAGTCTTGGTTGGCTAGAGATATTGTAGGGATGGAGAGATTTAAGGGATTGACAATGGGTTGGCAATTCCTTAAATCAAGGGATATGGATTTGGAAGATAGGTTTGGGATGATGGGTAAGGTGGCTAAGGTTGATTCTAAATGGTAAGAGGCATAGGAGTTGTTGGGAATTGGGAGTTTGACTAGGCCAAAGGATGGATTTCGAATTTTGATTATTTGGAAGATGGGATAAGGATTCCTAAGAGGTAGGAATTACCTTGTGGGAGTCTAGGGTTAAGTTGGATGAAAGGTGGCTAGGGTTAGGATTCCTCAAGTTTAGGAGATGGTTTTGGGATTAGTAGGATTTGTGGGATTGATTGGAATGAGTCAACTTTCCCTAAGTTAAGGAAGTTTCCTAGTGGGACTCTTGAGGGGTGGCTAGGGTTTATGGAAGATAAGGGTTTCGGCTAGGGCTTTGTTGGATGGATGGAAGCTAGTTTTGGTAAGTGACTAATATGGGAAGATGGGGAAACAAGGAAAGTTTCAGCTAGGTCAAGCGTGGGTGAGGGAATGCTATTTTGGGAAGTGGAGCTTATGGTGTTTCGGCTAGGGTTACGGTCATGATGGAGGCTAGGTCTTATGTGGGTTTGATGAATATGGAAGGTATGGACAAACAAGGTATGGCCGAAATATGTGAATCGAAAAGATCAAAATGGGTGAATGGATTATATTTATGAGATGAAAGGATGCAAGACAATGTATGAACAATGGATGAATGGACTTGACAAAGGAATATGAAGACTCTCTTTATGGTTTATATGGATATTTTGAGAAATCAAATAATACTAAGATTAAGACTTAGGATGTCTTTGATTGGCAAGAAAGTAAAGATGGACAAGATGAAAAATATAAGAACATACACAAAAATATAAGAACAATGTATTTTTAAATTTTTGAATATAGAATGGAAAACATAAACACAAGAAGATAATTGAATCAACACCTATTCAATGAATTGCAAGATGATGAAACAAAGATCGATAAATTGATAGATAAGCGATTCAACACCTATTCAATGAATTGCAAGGTGATGAATCAAAGATAGATAAATGGACAACACCTATTCAAGAATTGCAAGATGTTAATCCTCTCTTTGGCATTCACGAATTGCACCCAAAAGAGCCCAAGTGCTAAGTACCGAAAGTGTTCTTCAAGAACACATCAAACCGTTTCACAAAGGAAAAATGTCAAATGATCAAAGATTCAAAGATCCAAAACTAAGAGGCTAAGGGTCATATTTATAGAGTTTACAAAGTGGAAACCCTAATTGGTCCCTTGAAATATAATTAAATAAATTAAATAAAGATAATAAGATAACAAGGCCTTGGATGGCCCCATGATGATCCATGGCTAGGTTGGCCCTTGGTGGCCTTGGCTGGCCCGTGGCATGGGCCATGGGTATGACTGACATGGCTAGCATGCTTGCTGGCATGTGGCTGACATGGCCCAAGCATGAGCTAGGCACTGGCATGGCTGGCATGTGGCTGGCATTGCCCAAGCATGGGCTGGGCACTGGCATGGCTGGTATGGCTTGCTGATGGCATGGCTGACAATGCTGCTGGCGAGTGTCTTGCATGGCCCAGGCATGGGCTGGGCGTGGGCTGCTGTGCGCATGGCATGGCTGTGTACGTAGGCGTGCGCGCACAGGGAATGCACGTGCTGGCGTGCTGATGGCTAGGCCATGTGCTGCTGGTGCCAGCCTGGCAGGGCCCAGGTAGGGGCCTGGGCGGGGGCATGGAGTGCGGCGCATGGGCTTGTGCAGGGCCATGTGGTGCAAGGGTTTGCGCTGGGGCGCAAGCATGGCCGTGCGATGCTGCGGCCACACATGGGCGCACGCATGGGGCGGGCGCAGGGCCATGCGGCGCTGGAGCTGGCGTAGGGATGCAAGCATGAGCGTGCGTAGGGCCACGCAGTGCAGGGGCGCAGGCATGGGCATGGGGCCCTGGGGCGCATGCTTGGGCATGCGGCGCAAGGGCGCACGCATGGGTGTGCGGTGCAAGGGCGCACGCATGCATGCATGGGTGTGCGGTGCAGGGACGCGCGCTGGGGCACACGGCACAGGGGCATGCGCTGGGTCGCACGCAAGGGCATTAGCCCCACCATGGGCTGTCAAGGGCATGTCATGGCTATGGCCATGGCATGCATGCGGCATGTTTGTGGTGCTGTTAGGTGGTTGCCATGGCTAGGGCCATGGCCTATCTGTGGGGCTGTCCTGGGTGCACCATGGCTGGGGCCATGGCATGCCTGTGGTGCTGATAGGCTGCTGGTGCGGCTGGCCAGGCTAATGGACGCTAGGGCTGCCTGCTGGGCATGCTGGTGGGCTACTGGGCATGCTGATGGTCGAGCCATGGCATGACAGCAACAGTGTCAAGGCATGGCCCGTGGGGCTGTTAGGGCATGTCAGCGGCAGTGTCAATGGGCTGTCAAGGCTGAACCATGGCACTGTCAAGTAGGAAAATGTGAGCCATGTTCTAATTGACCCGTGGCATTCATGCAATCTTCCTAGGGCATACACTAGACCCCTAGGGAAGTCCTCCAAGGTTGGCCTTGACCCCGGGAGTGGCCCGACCTTTATTGTCCATGTATGCCTAGGACCTTGTCCTAGGGCGGTTTTAGATGGGGTCCTGACAAGTCGCCGGTGGTGGCGGTCAGGTTGGGTGGCCGCGTACGGCGGCGCAACTGGAGAGAATCGGGCCACACCCATTTCGGTTGGGTTACCGTAGGGGAGAGATAGAGCTGCACGTGGGGAGATCGGTGGTGGCTGGGGGAGTCGTCGGCGTGAGGTGGAGTCGCAGGTGGTGGAGGTGAGGCTGGGCAACGCACGGTGATGCCAAGCTGGGCTGAAATTCAAATTGGGCATTGGGTAGAATCGGGCCAGAGGAGAGATAGAGAAAGTGAGGAAATAAAAATAAATAAAATCACTATAATATTTATCACTATTATATATAAATGAAATCATCATTTTATCATCCTAAAAAAAAAAAATCATTGATGGGACCCACACATTTTTCAACTCAAAATCTAAAAGTCAACAACTCAACATAATTCATACATTCAAACAACTTAAACTACACTCAATGGGATCCATAAATTACTTACTCCAATCTCTACTCACAACTATTTACGACACTTCTCAACACCTCTCGCCGTCCAAACCCAGCTTTCGCGTCGCTCATGCCATCGTCATGCGCCTGCTGCCATGCCCGTCGCCACCTCGCCTAGCTGGTGAGTCTCTCTCTCCTCCATCTCTCCCCTTCTCTCAATCCTTTTGTGTGTGTCTCTCTCTCCTTCGTCTCTTTTTCTCTTCGGTTAAGACTGATTGAAGGTAAGGATCGATGGACAGGGGGTAATGGTTGTAGTCCATTTTTGCATCTTTCTTGGTTTTGTCTGATTTGGTGGCTTGGTTTTATGAGCTGCTAGGGTTAGGGTTGTTGGATTTGGGATTTTACCACTCGGAGTACTTGGGATTTTATCTTGGTTTTACCGAGTTTGCAAAGTAGAAGGTAAATGGGTGAAACTTAAGGTGCTTTTCTATATTAAAACTTCAAAACAAGTAAGAGGAAAAATCACATCAGTAGCCCCTTGTTAATATCTGCAACATGTATAGGCAGAGCATTATTGCGTAAATTACAACTTTCATTAGTGGTAGTGGATTATTAGTAGATCGTACATGATGCTCTTAGACTGCTCATCTTAGGATATGCTCACTGATAATAATTAGTGAAAAGGCTTGCCCTTCTGTAGTTGTTTTTGACCTGGTGAGGTAGGGTGAGTGTAGTGGCATTTGTCTAAACAGAGGTTCAAGTCTCCAATGGAGCTTGAGTGCAATCTTCACCTCCTATCCCCCTACCTTGCTATCTACCATGTGAAAAAGAAAAGCATGTTCATTTAGAATGATGAAATCATAATGGAGAATATATGGTGGCACATAGTTAATTCAAACTTTCACATGCATGCTCTTGTTTATACAGCAAAGCTGGAAACTGATGCTGATGATGTTGGCTTAAGGGATGGCAATGCATAATGTCATGATGGAGGATTTATTACTCTGTTTCCCTTTTGGTGATGGCAGTATGAGGTTTGCCTTTTGGTAGCTTTTACAATTTAACGATGTTCATATTATCACTTAACCTTGTTATCAAGCTTTCTATTTTTTGTTTTCAAACATTGTGTTCTTTTACATTGTCTGCATTTTAATGGGAAAGCTGAGTTCTTTTGTTTCCTTTTATCACTGAGTGACGAATTGATTGTGACAGGGTGGCCAAAAATCACCTTAATAGCATCTTATTGCTTTTTAATGTTGACTGACCCTCCTGAGAAATCATCTTTTTAAGCTTACAAACCAAGAAAAGAAATTTCATTTTAGTTGAGGATGATTAACATTCTATAAGTAGTAGTGAGCAATGAACCTCTCATTCCTAGTATTATTACTGCATATAACATTTATTCTCTTATGGTTAATTATAGTACTTAGTTGTAACTACGATTGAATCCCAAACCCATCTCAACTCATTTCAACTCATCATTATAACTTTTTCAAATTCCAACACAAAATATAATAAACAATTCAACTTTTTCAAATCCCAAAATAATAATAATATTAAAAATTAATATTTCAACAATATTTTATCATCTCAACTTAACTCAGTTCAACATCCAAACACAGTCTTAGTTGAATGCTCCAAGAGTATTTGGTTGTTGGTGAAAATGGTCCAAAATACATTGGATTTCATAGATGCTGCTGTGTAGACTGGAGCTGGTTCTCAATCCATAATGTGGTCAGAAAGAAAATATTCTTCCATTTTGCTTCAAATGTTAGTTCTTTAAAATTATCAACTTTTTTTTTTTTTTTTGTTGATTGTAAGAGGTTTTATCTTCTGAAGTTGTTATATTGTTTTACTTGGGCTCTTTGTTGTGTTTGGTTTGACACGGACTGTGACCATAAACCACTACCCAGCCTCTCCCTACCGCAGTTAGTCTGTTCAAAGGTGCAAAAAGACTTGAAGATGGATAGAGTTAACTAGTTTATACCTTGAAAAAATAAACTCTCTTTGAAGAGTAGATAAGTTGGAATAACATGAGTTTTTAATTCTTTTTTTCAGCATTAGCTGCTGCCTCCTTTCTTCGATGAGCAGGCGTTTTTAAGTTTGGAAGAAATTTCCATAACAAAGGTACTATCAGCTGCTGTATCATGTTTTTTTTTTCAATAGCCATTGATCATTAAACTGCTCTGTTTTTTTCAATTATATCTCTGAATCCACTGTTATTTGCATATTTTCGTGATGTGGGTGGACTTTGTGACCTACTTACATCACCATGGTTATCTGTCCTTAGTTGGTTTTTGATCATTAGTTGATAAAAATATACATAGAAATTAATTGGAGAAGGAATCTTAGATGCTAAACAATGTGCATGCTTTCAATCTACTATTGTCCAGCTAAAGCCCTCTATGGGATGGTGAGAATAATTCCAGTTTATGAATTCTATTTATATTTATGGTCCTATGGATATATATGTATATATATTTTGATCACTTGCATACTTTCTATTTATGATCCCTCATATTTTCTCTTGTAGCATGGTTTACTATACAATGTATCAAGTGGGCGAATCCTATACTTTTATATTGCTTGGAATGTATCAAGTGGTCAGTACCAACACCTTTCTTGTATTACAGATTTGCTATAAAATATTTCCTATTATTACTCTAGTATTGATAATTTGCTTGCAGTTCTTTCCATAAAATGCTAAAGCTAATTGCATGGATTGGTTTCAGGTAAGTCCATTAGTTAATGATATTACTTACTGATATCGAATTTTTGTAAAGTATAGCTGGTTCCCTAGCATGGTATAATAAGTCGTATTCATTTTCCCTTGCTATTTATGAAGCTGGCTTGTTAATTAAGTTCATGTGAGATATAGGAGTGTTAAAAAATGACTACATGTCAGATGACTACAGTTTATGAGTATTTCAGGAATGGCTCACTTCGCTGTATCTATGTGAATATTTCATGTAATCACAACTGCACAGATGGTTATTTTAGATAAATTTATCCGTTTCTTGGATGATTCATACCAATCACCATGTAGTTCTTTTTCCTTTTTCAGTCACCAACAATCACACCGTCATTATACAATCACACTTACAAAATATTTTTTCTTTTTTGTTTGTGTTTAGTAGCTAGTGATTTGGAAAGCTTGTCAGGTGAAACTCATACAGGTTCCCGGTTAATCAAAAGCCGAATATAACGACTGGTTTTAATATATTGTTCAAGGGCTTCAAGAACTTCTCTCAATTGTTTGGTATGTGGCTGGATTAAATTAAATACTAGTACTCTTCATTTTCACAATTAGTTAGGTAATTTCTTAATTTGTACATGTGCTCTATACAGGGCTTATAAAATGATCATAGGTACGTATCATGTATTTAAAAATTTTAAGTTTTGTTTTTTTTTTCACATCATTTTTTAACACTTTTAAATATTTTTAAAAAAATAAAAATTTCACAATATTAATAAATAATATTTTCTTAATTACTAAGTTAAAAAAAAACTAAATAAATAAAAAAGAAAGAAAACGGGCAAAAAAAAATGGGAGTCCAAAACGGGCTCCTTACCATTTTTCAAACGTTTATCTAATGTCCAAAACGTCTCCAAATCTTCCATAAAACCACTACCATCTCTTCTTCCTCCTTGTCAAGCTTCCCAGCCATAGATCCCAGGGTGTCCTTAAAAGACTGATTCATTATTGACAATATTTGCAGACCTTGGTGTGTACAGAAAAGAGATTCTCCCTAGTGTGCTTCGGCTGTAGGGTCAATGCACTATTTATATTGTAGGTTGTACAGACTACAATCAAGAGGCTTTATGACATAATATTCTAAAGTAAACAGAAAGGCATATAC
>QEOT01124213.1:170731-208495 GCA_003123785.1 Pterocarya stenoptera | reverse complement strand
GATATAGTGGAGAAATTTAATGCGAGTGGGATATATATATATATAACGGTAGTAAACCTGTAGAGTTTGTTTTATGAACCTGGGCACTCCGCATATATATATATAATATATGGGTTGTGGACACACACACACACATATATATATATATAAAAGCTGCTCATTCAAGGTTCATGCCGCATATATATAATACATTATATATATACCTGGACACAGTCTCCACAGTTTTATTGATGAGTAGTTGTCTTGACTGTGTTTAACGTGAGTGGGATATATATATATATTTATATTTATATAACGGTAGTAAGCGGGTTATAGGAAATAAACCTGGACACTCCGCATTGGGTGGAGAATTAGGCACTATTTTCAGTGCAGAAAATCCTCTGTTTCTGTGGGTAAAAAACAGAGACTTCCACTTGTCGTGGTTTTTGGGTAAAAGCGAGTTACAATTGAAAGGGTGCAAAGAAAGAGTTGCACCAAGTGAGCACCATGAAACATTAAGGGAAGAGGCAACCGTTATCAAAACATAAACTGCTATCAAAGAGGCAACCGTTACGTGAAAAGGCTACCGTTTAAAAAAAATAAACTGAAGAGGCAACCGAAGAAACTGAAGTGGCAAATACGAAGCGGTTCTCTTTCTTTCACTCTTTCGATAATATATATTTTGGAAAGTTACATTTCTTTGTTTCACTTTCTTCTCCTCTTGCTCTCTCTCAAATCAATGCCACTTCGACCACGACGCCAAGCCACTATATATTTCTGCATTAGACTGTGTTTCAGTTGTGGAGGTGCCGTGACTTCATCTCAAGAATTTTGGTTTCACATCCTATAGCGGTTAGTGATTTATTATTTCCTAGAATGATATTTTTGTTTTCATACAAATGCATTGGTATTTTTCCTATTCTAAAAACAATTTGACAGATGTGTTTATGTGTAGAGCCACTCTTTCTGAATTAGTTCCAATACTGTGTCATTTCTTTATTATTATTATTTTTAAATCAATGCAAGTTTGGTCTTAGAAAGTCTTCAATTGATGGGCATACATATATATATATATATAGTGCACAAACAGAAACTAAACACGAGATCTCACACAACCTTTCAAGTTCTTCGATTGAATAGTAAATAAATAAGGGGCCAAAAATTTTCTGCTCTACTTATTGGTATGAAAACTGAGGAATCCAATGAACTCGAACTTATTTTGGTGATACTCATGATCACGTTCACCATAATCGTCTGCATGATATGATCCCACAACTTTTAATGCATTATTATTTTTGGTTGGTCTGCTTTAAATGCTCTGCAATTTTTTTTTTTTGTTAAGTGTTGAAAGGAATTTCATACATACATACAATATTATATATATTCATATATATTATAAACAGATAGACCTATAGATTCGATTAATGCAATCGGCCGAATCTATCATAAATATACGACCCCATTGTTGGCAAAGAATACATCTTTCTACTACGACTTGATGAGTACAACTTAAAATATGGACGGAAAAATTACACAATTCAACGAATATTTGATCCCGAATTTATAGAATCAAAGTGAATTAAAAAGATAACAATAAATTACACGATTTGGTATTTAATTATATTTTCTATCAGATTTTATATTTATAATGGTTTTAGTTCTCATTGTTCAATCAAATTGTTGGGGGTGTTGATCAGTACATTGATATACTATACTTGACTAGAAATATAATGATTAAAATGTTTTATACATAAATATTTTTTAATGATATTAATCTTATTTCAAGAAATTACTGTAGACATCGATATCGACATCAACTCAAATACAAAGGAGGATGATCATAAATCTCAGGCTACATCATCCAAGAGGAGAAAAATCCAGAAAAAATATTAATTGAACAATCGTGTCTCATATATATATTTTACGTTGTTTTAAATTGAACAACCATATATATACATATGTATATTACATTTTTAATATTGTAAATTGACAATGAAATATTTATTGGTAAAGTGAACTCTTTTATATATGCTTAATAAAATGTATATATATTTGATATACATTTTATTAATAGTTGTGGTAGTGATTATGTATATTAATGAACTATTTCGAGTTATAAAATTCAGCATAAAACACAGAGGAAGAGAATCATAAAACACGGGCTACATCCAAGAGGAGAAAAATCCAAAAAAAATAGTAGATTGATATAATATTTTAAAATATAATTTTTATAAATGTAAAATATAAATATACAATCGTGTCTCATATTAATTGTATTTATTTTACATTGTTTTAAATTGAACAATCATATATATATTAAATTTCTAATATTGTAAATTGACCATGAAATATTTATTGGTAAAGTGAACTCTTTGATATATGCATGCTCCATTTTATATATATTTGATATTTTTTTTAATAGTTATGATAGTGATTATGTATAATGAACTATTTACAGTTACAGTCCGCGCATTGCGCGGGTTATAGACTCGTATATATTATATTTGAGTACCTGGGATGCTGAGAGCGATGATACAGGTGATGAGGAGCAGAAGCTGAATCCACTTCTTCTTTTTATCTGCTTGCGTCCCATGATACATCGGTGATGGTTATAACAGTTCAGTTCTCATTTCAATGGTCAAGAGCTGATAGAGACATTATACAGATGCCCTTCTATGTCTGGAATAAAACCTTTCTCCATCATTTCCTCTCTAACTATTTCATAAGTAGTCCGATTTGGGATCAAACCCCTTTCCAACATCTCATTAAGAAGTCCATTTGCATCTTTCAACTTGCCCTTTTTACAAAATCCTTTAATTAGTACATTGTAAGTAACAACATTTGCCCGCCTTCCTTTGTTCTCCATTTGCATCCTCACATTCAGGGCTGCCTTGAGGTTACCTTCCATACAAAAGCCATCCATCAAAGTATTGTATGTCACATGACTTGGGCTCAAACCCACCTTAAACATCACATCCAAGAGTTTTGCAGCCTTTCTTGACTCCCCTTCCTGGCATAATGCACCTATCAAAATATTATATGTTATATGATCAGCTCTCAGTCCCTTATCCTCCATTTCAAATATAAGCTTTCTGGCTGCTTTTATATCCCCATTTATACACAAACCTCCAATTAAGCAATTATAGGTTGAAGCGAGTGGGAAAACCCCCTTCTCTAACATGGAACTTTGCAGCACAAATGCTTCCTCCATCATCCCATTCTTGCAATAAGCATCAATCAATGTATTAAATGTTATAGCATTGGGAGCCAACCCATGTCCCCTCATATCATCAAACAAGTCTCTAGCTTCCTTTATCATCTTCTTCTGACAAAACCCATTCAAAAGCACATTATAAGTAACAACATTTCGGTTCAAACCCAAGCCCAGCATTTCATCCCATAACTCAATGGCCTCATCAAGCTTTCCATTGCAACACAGCCCATTAATCAGCGAATTACATGTGACCACATTGGGTTTCAAGCCCCGTCTTTGCAATTCTTCAAACAACTTTTTTGCAGCCAATACATTCTCATCCTTACAAAATCCATCAATCAAAATATTATAGGTAACCTCGTTTGGGAAAACTTTATTTGCCACCATCTTCTTCAGAATGGCATCAGCCTTATACATTTTTCCCACCCTACCCATCTTGCAATACCCATCAATAAGAGTATTATATGTAACCACATTTGTGGGAATGCCCCATGCCTTCATGTCCTCAATCACATCACCAGCCTTGTTCAACTTCCCAACCTTGCACAACCCATTAACCACAACATTAAATGTAATCACATTAGGCTCAATCCTCCTCCTCATCATCTCCTTATACACATATTCCACATCCCCAATTGCATTATCCTTGACCAAAGCACTCAATAGCGGGTTACACGAAAACATAGATAACCTAAACCCATAATCCCCAGCTCGCTTAAACGCCTCAAAACCTAAACGGGTCCTCAAATTTCTTACATAGGCTAACACTAACATATCAGCTATTATCGAATTAGCACATAATTTGTTGCTGCAAATTGAAAGTGCATGAAAAATTGAAGAATTTGAATGCAAGTTCTCATCTTGAACAAATTTGTGTAAGAAAGCCCTGATCTTTGAGTACTTTTTGGCAGTGGCTAACGAGTGCAAGAGCCCAAAAGAGAGTTTGAGAGGGTGTGACATTTTGAGCTCTTTCTGGGACCAGTTGTAGTACCTGAGAATGATCTCTGGATCGGCCTTTGAGCTAAGCAAACGGCAGAGAAGTGCAGTGGGATCTGTTTCTTTGAGATGGGCCTTAACCTCTGACCAGTGTTGCTTTGATACGAGGTCTTTGAGAATTGGGATGGTGAGGGAGCGTGAGGTTAGGGTTGATGCGGTGGAGTCTGAAGAACAGAAAGGTCTTGGGAAAATAATAAGTCTTCCATCGAAAAATTTTCCCCCAAAAACCTTGGAGCTCCGATGCATAAAGATATCCATAAAGATATCCAGAAGCTGTATAATAACATGCATGTAGATTAGCGAATCAAAATATAATTGGAAAGACACAAATGCCAACCACATCCGTGACCAAACTGGCTAAACGCATGCAAGTCATCCTCAAAAGATACATGCGGGAAACGAAGATAGGCAGCGCGTTTGAACCCCAACAATGAGAGAGCCGCAAATTCGCAAAACCCATAAAGAGACTATTTTTCAGAATTGGAAAACCAAATCGAATTTAAAGAGAAAAAAAGCAAAAGAACAAAAACCGATTTGAATTTAAAGAGGAAAAAAGAAAAAGAACCCATGCATGTACTTCAGATTGCATCTGGTTGCATATTTTTTTCAAAAAGTACTTCAGAATCAAGGATTTTTTATTATCTCCCTATTCACATGCGGTGAATGATACAAAATATGGTAAGTTTTACATAACCATGCAGTTTCGATATTTTTCTTATATAGATACAGATAAAAATTGACTAGATCATGTTCTTCTCATATTTGAAAAACTGATTATAAATATACAGTAATTATATATATTTTTGTCAGCTTATGAAGCTTAGGTTTCTGTTCATGACAACCCATCTTGGATTTGGACGTTTGGGGGTGGGGGGAGAAAACGGGATTGAGATGATTTTCAAGAGGAAAGTATATGCTACCTAATTTGCATGGAATTTGGGGTAAAAATTTAGTAAGAAGGACATACAGACAATCTTAAAATATTTGGTGACTAATAATGTCAAGTAAGGTCTGATTGGTACCAACTTTGGTGTCTCTAGTTTGCTTTTATATACTCCTCGACCCTCGTAACGATAGACATAGAGAAGAACAGTTTGATATATGATCCGACCGACCAAAAAGGCATAAGATTTTGATAATTTATAAGTTGCAACCACTTTTGTTNGGGGGGGGGGGGGGGGGGAGAGTCGGTCACCATTTAATTGTCGAGGGAGGCATCTTAAAAATGACAACTGAGAAAGCAAAAATGTAAGAACTTTTTTGTCTCCAATCCTACAAAATTAGCATGGCTTCACTTATTAATACATCTTTTAATTTTTAGATGGCTACCGATGGCGCAAATATGGACAGAAGCCAGTGCCCTAATCTTCTATGTATGACCGCGCGCAACGAGAATCATGCGTGAGAGCAGAGCAACGGTTCCTTACCTGGTTGGTGGTGGCGTCGTGATGGGTGGGGCGACAGCAAAGCTTTGCTCTGGGGCGGATACAGATCTGTTTTGAGAGCACTCAAACGCAGTCTGCTTCGAATGAGAGCTTACTGGCCGACGGTGGTGGAGGAGATTAGTAAGTTGGCGCCGGTGGACGGAGCTGCAGGGGGAACTCGACTGGAAGAGGGAAATTTGGGTGGTGCGGGCTGGGCGGAACTCGAATGCCAGAGCTTTGCTTTGGGTCGACGACTCTTACTGGCCGACGGTGGTGGAGGAGCTGAGCAGGCCGACGGTGGTGGACGGGGCTGTAGAGAGAACTCGAATAGCAGAGAGAAATCTGGGTGGCGCGGGCTGGGCGGAAATCGGAACCAAACCGGAATGGTTACACCCCGAGTCTGGCTATACTTCAATGAGAATTTCACCGAACATTTGGTGTGCAGCGTGCTAGACTTCTCTTGAAATAAAAACAATTTTACCACACCTGTTGGCCAGACAACCACATGGGCTTGTTACATTACAAAAAGGTGCTGTCAGTGTGATCCTCGATGATCCACTGCTTCGAAAGTATCGAATGACGTTCAGGTCATGGTCCTGAATCCACCGCTGCGCTTAGAGGTTTTCAGGGAAGAGAGGTTTTCACGTCATCGTACTGCTCATATTTGTAATCGTAGTATATGTAATATTAATTTTATTATATATTAAAATAATTTGTTAATAAGTAGTCTTAATTTTTATAAGATAGTGTAACTATTAATAAATATAAATTTTAAGTGAAATTATGTTAATTAGGTTAAATAAATTATGTGTTAATTCAATTTATTTATATGAAATAGATTTAAATGGACCTTTCGTGTTAAACTATTTTTTTTTTAATTTATTGGAGAGGGGGTTGACCCAAGACCTCCAAATGGAGGCTTGGATGTTATGTGATGAGGTCATATACTTCCAAATGAAGGCTTAAACTATTTCTAATTAATTATCATACAGATCAAAATAGATGACACGATCCGTTATATAAATGGATTAGATTAGGGTCTGACTTGTTTAGTTTAATGGATTGAGTTTGGTTTTACCTATATAGGTGAATGTTCATAACTTGATACGACATAAGCACGATCTGAAAATACAAATTACCACCCCTATATAATATTAGGGGTGTAACCAGTTCGATTTGGTTTAGTTTTGGACAAATTTAGGAACTCAATAGGTATGCATCGGTTTTAAAAATTTAAAAATCAATACTGGACTAATTCATCACTACAAAATTTTTGATTTCGGTCTAGTCTGATCCAGTTTTTTCGAGTCACTGATTCATAGTACTACCATAAAATTAATCAAATACAATACCATAGAAATAATCAAATAGAAAAGGTGAGAAATATACATAATCAAATGTTTAAAAATGTATTTATTAAAAAGAATATATATTATAAGCTATTTTGCCAGAAATGTATTTATCTTTATATATATATATATAAAGATAAAAATTAAAGTGCAAGTAAGTAAATAACTAAAAATTACTTAAAATACTGAAAAATTATCAATTGAAATAGTTTTGGTTGTTCTTCATATCAAATAAACAACAATACATGAAAAATATTTAAGAATTATAAGGGAAGAACAAGAAAGCAAGAGAAGAGAACGATTTTTAGGTTCTAAAACTACTAAGGTTCTCATAATAAGGTCATGCTTTTCAACAAATCTAAGCCCTCCTTATATAGGCAAAGAGTGGCTCACTAGAACAATAATTATAGTAGTTTTTTTTTTAATTAGTGCCAACATCAATAATTTCATAGCATGAATTAATAAGTAGATCAATCACTAGATAATCTTGGAGTGGTTTTTGGATCATGTACAAAAATGTCATCAAGGTAAGGATTAACAGAGGCTTAGAAGGATGCCTTGGACTCATTACCAAAATCACCATTGTCATTGGAGGGACTATTTTAATAAGTAAATCAAATATTTCTTTTTAAATCCTTGGAGAACATACTTCTTTATGGATTTAGAAAACTTGCTCGATTTATCAGAAGAAGCAGGCGCCTGAGTAATTGGATATGCAGGTGCTTGAACCATGGTCTTAGCAGTAGGAAATTCCTCAATACTTTTCAATTTTGGGGAATGCAAAGGGAATTATCTAGTAACATTGTCAATAACATCGTCAGTGTGAGGGAATTTGTTCCACCATTTGACGTACCCGTTTCTAGCAAGAATATCATATTTCTTAACATATCCCTACTTTAAGATTCAAGGGAGCTTGTATTTCTTACAAACATGGAGAGAAACAGAAAATTCCTAATCATGTTGGTCAGTCTTGTAAACAATAGTAAAATATTTAATTACTCCATCGATCTTACTAGGAAAAGTTTTTGAAATACTACTAAATTGTGTCCACCATCTTAAAAGCCAGAGGGGAAATCGAGAATTGAACTTTTTATCAAAATTGATGAACCAGGAATGGGTCATCGTAGCATCTTGGAATCATGAATTTGAATTGGACATCAATATAATCATAATAATAGTAAGTAGCCTCATAATCGGAGAGGTTTTTGGTGACATAGGGATGGGCTCCCCTTTTTTTTGCAGTGATCAAATTTAATATGTAGGCATTATAGTTAGTACAAGTGTTTCCAGTGTTCATCAATAAATAAGGACATTATTAATGTAAACAATAGTAAAATGACTAAATGAATTAAAAATGTCATTCATAATATTTTGGAATTCATTAGGTGCATTCTTAAGACCAAAGGACATAACATTTCACTCATAATGACCAAAATTAGTGGTAAAAGTAGTTTTATATCTATAATTTCACTAATATGGACTTGCCAGAAACAAGACTTCATATTAAATGTAAAAAATACCATAGCATCACTTAAACGATGGATCAAGTATTACTGGGAATGAGGTACCTAATTCATTCTAACACTTTGTTCATATATTTGTAATTGATGACTAAGCAAAGTTTTCCTTTCTCAATTTGAACATTTTTCTGAACATAGAAAGCAGTTCATGATCAGGGTGAGTTACTATGCCTAATAATCTTTTTAGCATGCAAATCATAAATCTCATTTTGTAAATTCTAAAATCTAACTATTCATTTGAATAGGCATGGCTTTAGTAGGGATATGTTTTTCTGAAAAATCTTTAACATAGGGTAAATTAACAACATGTTTCTTCCTATGCTAAAAAGCATTCGGAAAATAAGAACATATATCATCAATTAGTTTTTTTTTGTTGAAATTAACACTTTTTTATTGTAACAATTTATCATACAACTGTTCAATAATTTTTTTTGTAGTTGATTTTTTGTTTTAGGAAATTCAAATGTTTAGTCTTAACAGAGATTAAAACATTCAAACAATCATTAGTGTCAATGTCAAACTTTGAAGCAAATTTGAATTTTACTTTATGGCCAAAAGGATCAATAGTAATACCATCATGCTTAGTAAGAAATTTGTATAAAGCAGAAATACATAGAATACCAAAACTCACTTTATCAGACATATTTTTAATAATAGCATAAGGAATCTTAAAACAGATATTATCTTGACAAACATGGGTATTATTCAGCTTATAATTAATTTTCATTTGGAAACCATTAGCAAACAATAATCTTTTAGTAGATTTTTTGCAGTATTTATTTTTATGTATTATACATTCTTAGTTACAATTCATATAAGATCCTGAATCAATCAAAACAACAACATTGAATTCAAACTCATGACAAACAATAATCTAAAATTTGAAAAACCATTTTAATGGAATGAGATGATCAATCAAATAAACTTTATCAATATCAGAAAGAGGTTCTTGATGACTGGGGCCAACACCATCATCTTGCTCTTCATTATTGAAAGCATTGTGTTGGTCAAACTGTAATCTATTTTCAAAAGTAATAACTCTTGTTTCAAATAGTTATTATCTAATTTGATATTATTCAACTTACTCTTGAGTTCAACAATTTCTTTTTTAATAGAAATCATCTAGTGTTGGAGATCATTAACAGAGATTTTTTTTTGGATTTTTTTTTATTGATTTTTTCCAAAGTCTCCACAAGGCTAATTTTGGGCTTAACACTCTTATTATGTTCTTCTCGCATGATGGCTTTTTTGAGCTTACGAAGATATTTTCTTAAGCTTAGAATTGGTTATTTTGTCTATTAGTGTAATCAAAAGGTTTTCTTATTCTTCACCTTTTGTCAAAACATTAATGGTCTTACAACAAAAATCATTACAACCAATTTTAATATTAGGAGAATCATAAAATTCAGCAGTAGAGTGATAATCATAATCACTTTTCTAAAATTTTCTTCAAGCAAAGTAACATCTCTATGAATAGAAAAATTAAAAGATTTAGTTTCTGAATCTTTATTAGAGATTAACTTTTTAACTTTACTAGTGATAGTACATGTAGTACCACTAATAGACGATTGAAAAAGTCTACTTACAACCGTTTTGGGTAACCGGCGTGGAACCGTGTCCTACATGGCACGTATGAAAATGATGTCATGTGCGTTCGTTTCGTTTACTGCATCAAACAATTTCGTTTCAGAGGCATTTCACATTAACTTTTCTCCCGCTCGATCCAGACCCTTCTCGCCACCCACATCTTCTCTTCTGGAAGCTTCTAGGTTAGGCGTGAGGTTGAGAAAAGAAACGAGAAATGAAGAAGAAGGAGTTCGCATAGGTTCTGTCGAAGTGAAGAGTTGAGAAGCTAAAGAAGTTTGAAGAAACTGGAAATGATGTCGTGGAGTCAATGCCCTCGAAGCACTCTTGTATGAATACAATTTCTCTTTAACAATTTATCAAACAGTTTGTGTGCGATCTGTTCTTCAACTTGCAACCATCTTCTTCCTTTCATTCATCTTTCTTTTTTACAACAGCATCACAAGTGGGTATTTAATAGAGGAATCGGCCACGGCAACTGGAGTGAGCTCGCGCATGGGCTCGATGGTGTGGGGAGCTAGGTTTTGGTCAGAGGGAAGATTGGGCGCATCGAAATTCAAGCGAGGTGCTCCATAGACAATCTCTTTGTCGTCGCTACGCCAGGCGCCACCACAGCATCATGCACGCTTGTGGGTCCGGTATAACCTCTCACTTCAGTTTTGATATGTATTCCACTTATCAAATTCATCCCAAATTCTCTTTAAAAGGAGAGAGAGAGAGAGAGAGTACATCTTATATCTCTAACTATTTAAGAATTCTATACTTTTATTTTTAGTTTATAAATAATATACCTTAAATTATCAAAAAAATATTTCGCACTCCTCGTTAAGCTATGATTGTCAAAGTTATTTTTTATTATTTTTTATCTGTCTTAATAGTTGAAATTAAAAGTATAAAATTATGGTTTAAAGTTTCGTACTCTCTTTTTTTGCAATTTTAGGGCGTGTTAATTCATTACACTCCCTTTGAAAAAAGTGATAAATATGTGACTCACATGTCAAAATTTAATATAATATATAAATATATATATCCATATACACATACACTATATATAAGCCCCAGCAATGAGTAGTACAGATGCTGCATGCAGATACCGAAACTCTCCATGCAGATACACAAAACCTTTCCAAAACCTCAAACCAGAAACAACACCCCTGAGGCAACCACAGATTTGACTGTTTGAACCCCATGCATAAACCCGTGGATAAACAGCTAGCCATAAACTCATCAAGAAAAAGATCAAGAAAACCAGACATCTATTAAAAAAAAAGCAGAAAGAAAAGAGTGCTTCAAGAGACCTTTTCCTCAGTATCTGCTGGTGTTTGGATCGGCCTCTGATTTGCTGCTTCTTGGATTTGAAGCGCACAAGCAGAGCTTCTATTGTTATTGCTAGACTCAAACGGCGGGTTATTTAACTGTTCATAAGACTCAAAGAACTCACAATGCTTCTGATTCAACGAGAGAAACTTCCCACCATGAATCATATCTTCGCTTTTACTCTTCTTTTAAGCAAACTATTTGAGAGAATAACCCACACCCACTTTCAAATGATCAATTCGGAAATCCTTCAGTTGGAGGATATAATATATATATGTAGAGAGAGAGAGAGGGCGCAGGTGCGGGCGCCAATGAGTAGGAGATGGCGGCGTAATTTGGGAGGGATCGAAGAATCAGGGGAAAAAGCAAAGTGTTAATGCTGAGTTGGATAGGAATTAAGAAGTCTTTGTGACGATGGAACTTGAAGTTGTAAAAACAAATTAAGTTTCAAAAACTCTTTACAATCTCTTATTATTCATATAAATTTCTCACATTATATATTTTTTAACATTTTAAAATTTTTTTTATCAAATATTTATTATATGAATAATGACTAAAAAATTTAAAATAATTTAAAAAGAATAAACTCAAAAAAATTTTAAAAAAATTAAAAATTTAAAAAAATATAAAATGTAGAGTATAGTGAAAATTGTATAGCAAAATTCAAAAAGAAAATTTTAAAAACTGGTTAAAGAATTTCGATAGAAATTTGTAGGCATAGTGTTTTCCATTTAAAAAAAGTGTCGTAGGTGCCACCACAGCATCATGCACACTTGTGGGTCCGGTATAACCTCTCACTTCAGTTTTGATATGTATTCCACTTATCGAATTCATCCCAAATTCTCTTTAAAGGAGAGAGAGAGTACATCTTATAACTCTAACTATTTAAGAATTCTATACTTTTATTTTTAGTTTATAAATATTAATATATCTCAAATTATCAAAAAAATATTTCGCTCTCTTCATTAAGATATGATTGTCAAAATTATTTTTTATTATGTTTTATCTGTCTTAATAGTTGAAATTAAAAGTATAAAATTATGGTTTAAAGTTTCGTACTCTTTTATTTGCAATTTTAGGGCGTGTTAATTCACTACACTCACTTTAAAAAAAAAAAAAATGATTAAATATGAGGCTCACATGATAAAATCAATTTTTTAATGGTGAACCACACATTTTTCAAAAGGAATGCGTTGCTGACTTACACATTTTAAGATTGTATTTAATATTATTTCAAAACTAATATATACATGCTGATCTAAATAAAAAAAAAATTATAATGAACAATATTCATTAATACCACCATCAAAATTGTGTCATATGAGAAGTGACACAACCAAAAAAAGGTTTCATAAAAGTAAATCTATAAACTGATATGATTTCATATGATACATTATATCTACTTTATAATAAAAATAAAATATAATCTAACGTATCACATCAAGTCATGTGGTCAGTTGTGAGTTTCTCTTTGTAGTTAAAACATTTCACTTTATTTTTTTCATTAATACTAAAGTTGAATGAGAGTGCTATATGCTACTTTTCTTCATAAGACATGATAAACTATAAAATTGATGGTTTCAAAATGTCATGACCATGTAATCAATTAATTAATGAGATTTGCAAGGTTTTTTTTTTTTTTTCTTTCTCTTTGTGCTTGATGTACAGAAAAGGGACAAATATTGAAGATGATGTTGGATGGGTCAAGGTCTCAAGTATCTCCAAGAATCTGATTTTGGATATTTTGAAAACAACGTATCTTCAAAGTTTGGCAGGCTCAGGTCATCCATCCATCATAATATATTATTATGGAACAAATTAAAGGGAGTGATTGCTGATTAGTACACTGTCTTAACCCTAATTTGCATCTAATTATAATTTCACCATTAATTTCTACTTTTGGATATGATAAATGTTTTAGTTATAAAATAAATTCATAAAAATAAATTCATAAATTAATGTGAGTTGATATTATATGTTAAGTTGTAAAATTACTTTTATTATAACCTAAATCTAACATATCATATGAATCTACGTCAATTTATAAATTTACTTTTATAAAATCTCTTAATTATAGCACTTGTGTTTAGATATATATATATATAAATATATATATATAGTAGCTTATCTATTTTCCCTTGATCCAATGATCCAAATTATCAGCAGAATGCAATAATATCCTAATAATACATAGAAAAAGGTGAATTTGTGTATGGGTATTGAAAAATTCTTGGGAGAAGTCACTATTTGCAGCAGTCACTTTTGTACATAATATGTAGTTTCATCCAGACCGTCTATCTCTTAAAGTTAAAATTATAAGAGAAAAAATAAAAGGAGGAGAAGAAGCCACATAATGAGTGTAAAGTGTGCACTATTATAATAACTTCTCTCTATTATTACTTTTTTTTCATTTAATGGTACCAAAATGTTTGCCATTATATTGTTAGAAATGCCCACTTGGTTAATTTAAAAATAACAAAATCATGATAAGATTGATATGATGACACTGATCAACTTGAGTGATCTTTTAGGTCATAATCAAAGTTTTTCCCTAATTATTTAATGCTAGCTTTTAAGACATGAGAATAAAATGGGAACATTTGGAGGCTGCTAGCTAGCTTTTAACTCTTGCCTTTACATGATGGGCAACATAAAAAATTAAGAAATGACTATTATAATATAATTATTTTATAATCTATTTTATATCGATGAATGCGATATCAATTCATTAAAAATATGATTTTAAGTTTTTATTTTGAATCTCCTATCTCTAATACTGTTCATTCAGATTTCGGTCTCGAAATTCGGGTATCTCCAGATCGAAATCCGGACCGAATTAGTCAAGGTCAGGCTGTCTTATTTCAATTTTAATTTGTACTCCTATAAATTAAAGAAATAAATAAGTGGTAGTGGGTAAATAATGTATGTAACGTGGAAGCTGTGAAAAGTGAGGGTTTGTTGTGTATTATAATTGGAAGTAATAATTAATTATTTAATGTGATGATCATATATGTTAGGGGAGCATGCATGCATGCATCGGCTTCATGTTCACATAGACTGTGGATAAGAATGAGATGTCACACTGAGTAGGAAACAATCATGTGCTCATGGTGGAGCGTCTTTAAGAATATATTGATACGCATGCATGCAAATGGATTCATGTACTACGTGTACATGATAGCATATTTTTTTAGAGTAACGACAATTAGCAATCCAAAATTTTATAACTCCAAGTCTCCATTCATCCACTTCTTAATAAAAAATATATATAATTCAAGGGAAAATGTTGTTACTCAATTATATCGATCGTAACGTATTTTGAGTGATTTTTTTTTTATTTAAATGATTAACATATCAATTGTATATCGTATCAATTAATTTGAGTAGATAGAGATAAAAAAAAATTCACAATGAAAAATAATATTACTCATAAATCTGTAACTAAAAAACCGTTTGGATATATATTAAGAATATCTATGAATAGTAGTGAATTAGTCTGAAAATATATGAAATTAATTGTGTTCCCAAGCATCCAAACGGGATAATTTAAGTCGCAATTGACTTGTCACTTAACAAGTAACTTACCAGTTTACCATTCTCACTACAAGAGAACTGTTTATTTGTAGTCAATTAATTCTAACGAAATAACTATTTATAGCCAAAATTGATCACATATAGTCTTTTTGCCACAAACAAATGGCCACAAAAATCCATTTTTATTGTAGTGTCGTTATGTTTACGAATAGTCTACTCTACTCTAAAATAAATTTTATAAAAAATAATAAAAAAACGTTTTACAACAATTAGTGGGTTGTCTTATATATGTTGTTGTGATCAGCCTTATTTATCGATATATTTGCTTAAAAGAACTAAGAAAATTTTATTCACAAGTCAGTATGTGCTACACATGTACATTCGATACTTCTGATATGATTTGATTTATATGAAAAATTCACAAATTTAATTTGCAAATCAAATTCTGACACATCAATAATGTATGGCTAATGCTAGAGAGGTCGATTTGGGCTCCTCCTTTTTTTGCCTGATTGAGAATTTTATTTTAATTTTTTAGGTTATTTTTTACTTAGTGATTAAAAAAATATTGTTTAATAATATTGTGAATTTTATTTTATTTTTTTAAAAATATTTTAAAGTGTTAAAAAAATTATGTGAAAAAAAAACAAAAATTCTTTAAAATTTATTTTTTTCACATCATTTTCTTAACACTTTAAAATATTTTAAAAAAAATAAAATAAAATCACAGTATTATTAAACAATATTTTCTTAAACACTAAGTAAAAAAAAAAAAAAAGCATCCATTTTTACTTTTATTTTTTCAAGTTTTGTTTCGATTGGTTGTGGAAGGATGGATGTGGTACTGTTTTTCTTAACAAACTTCTTTTAGATTATTGATCAAACTTTAGGACCTAAACTGAAAAGATATCGATAAATATATCAAATCGATCCTATAATATTTGTTGACCATTTAATACTGCTTGAGAAATTTATTCGAATAATTCATAAGTCCATATCTTTCCATTTCTAAGGCATAAAGTTTGAACTCTAGGCCATCAAAACCTCATTCTTTTATCAAAATCATGGATTTTGCACACTAATTGTAGCTCTAAGAAAATAATGACATATCTTCACCTAATCCTCCATCCCTACAAGCGTGTGTAGTTAGGCTCTTATGTGAGTAATGCTACATGTATTTTTACTTGCATTTTTATTTATAAGACTCATTTTATTAGTTTTCTTTTAAAATTTAAATTTTAAATTTCATAATTTTCAGCATATCAATAACTGACACGTAGAAAAGTAAATTTTTTATAAATTTTTTTAAAATATATTTAACATTTTCTTGTGTATAAAGATTAGAACTATATATAAAAGAATGAGATTGAAGAGAAGGAAGACATCATTTACTTGTATATAATTTATAGACCCAATAAGGGATCGAAGTTAGTATAAAAAGATTCTAACTTTTTTTTAAAAAATATTTATTGTGATTTGGAGATAAATCCGTCAAATGTCCCACGTGAGATTTGAGAATGCATGGGTTGGCTGCAAAAAGCTGTTGAAGTGGATAATGGTACGTAGTTAGGCGCCTACTATTTCAGAAAGCTATGCATATTCCTATTCTAAATTCAACCACACTTTCCATTCATCTAATAGGAGGGAAAATAAACTTTTTAAAAAAATTAAAATAAAATAATCCAACTTTTGATTATTAATTTTCACGTCACAGAAGATGATCATCCTCCTTTTAGAGGAGCAATCACTAGCTTTGATTGTGATGGTTTCAACTAAAATGGCCTCAGAATCCATGGCCTGCAAGAACAAACAATGATCTGATCTCTCTATTTCTTGGTGGAAGTATGACCCAACATCATTACCTCCAATCTCTCTCTCTCTCAATCTTGAAGGTTCATGCATGAGATCTTCGAGGGTCCATTATAATTGGTTCTTTCTAGTACACCATAAAGTCTTTGAAATCTTATTATTACCAAGGCTTTCATTTCATGACCATATGTTTAGAAGCTGTTTGGATGATGAAATGAGATGGCTTTAAATAAAAGTTGAAAGTTGAATAGAAAATTGTTATAATATTATTTTTTTAATATTATTATTGTTTTGAAATTTGAAAAAATTAAATTATTTATTATATTTTGTGTGAAAATTTAAAAAAAAAAAATTCTAATGATGAGATGAGATGAGATGGATTAAGAGTGTTTCTCAATCCATACGACTCATTCATGGTAGGGGTCTACAAAAAGACACTCCAAATATATTACTTCATATATACTTGTCATAGTCTTGACTAATTAGTGACAATGATTCCATACTAATGAGTCTTATCTATTAATCATGCTTCTTTCTGTCTAATCGGATCGCCGCGTGACATAAAAACATGTAAATAATCTCATAATTAGAAGGTAAAAATTCTTACTAATTGTTGCAAGATCTTATAGAGGTGCCATTAAAATGCAAGCACAAAGAAAGATATCAAAGAGAAACATGATTCTAGTGTATATCATTTCAGTCGATACAAACAAATATTTGTGAGACCAATTTTCTTACTTTCCCACCCTAAAACTCCAATCAATTTTGAAAATAGAAAAGAGAGATCAGACTATAATCATAAGTGAAGTGCATGCTTTGAAGTGAGATTTGAGGGCGTTTGATTTGTGTGGGTCCAGATACTCTTAGCTCTAGTCTCAATCAGTGGGACACATGACATGATCCAACCGCCCACAAAGATTTTCTTTTCAAAAGAGTCAAAACACTCTGAAAAAGAAAAGAAAGTGACCAACCCACTCTCATGACAGTTTTAAGTGAAGCACCCAAGCCAGGAATAGAATGATCAGTGACATTAAGATCATCTGCAAGTGGCAGCGTGGGTTCAACGCTGAGTAGGCAACTTTCTTCTACTGACTACTACCACATAATTTCTAGAGCAAATATACTTTTGACCTTTAAATCGATTTGTCTTGTAGTATTTGGCTGTTGGAATTAAGATACTGCACTCCATCTATCACTCTTCTTCAATAGCACTACTCTTTGTCCAATTTTAATGATCAAGACATGTGAGATAGTTTTAAATGCTAGCTATTATCATCTAGGTCTTTTCTGTCTGATATTTAGAGGATACAATGTTACTACTGTCATATTCAAGTAGAAAAATCACCCTCAGGCCTAGTTTAGACAGAGAGATGGTTTTTTTTTTTTTTTTTTTTTAATTGTGGGCGTCCGGACTAGTTTGTACGCATCTCGACTAATGCCATGAAATTATGAAGTTAACGACTAGGTAAATCTCCAATGGCTCTAAGGGGACTTGAACTGATGACCATTGGAGAGCAAATCTAAGACCGGACCAGTTGAGCTACTTCTCAAGATTTTGGATAGAGAGATGCTTCTATCTTATTTCATCTCATCTTAATATCCAAATATAGCATAACTTATTTATTCTTGTCTTTCCAAGAAAAAAGGGTACGTTGCATCAACCAATAAGAAAAGAGCTGGAATAAAAATATGGTGCATAGCAGAACTCCAACCAAAGTCATCACATTCGTCACCTCAAACAATAACACCTTCATTGCATTTGCCACATTAATTAATTATAAACATAATTGCATAATTCAAGAGGGAATTACGGGGAATATGATGGTCTTTACTTTGCTAATTGCTCCTCTTTGTTGCTATAGTTTTTCCTTAACCTGATTTTGACCACAAGAATGAAAGTGATGTGACCTCAGATGAACCAAGATCTTTGCAAACAGGAAAATGATTTATGCAGGTCTAGGGTGATAAGCTTCGTGCAAGCCTTTTAAAAAAAAGTCGGACATATATGAAAATAAAGAATTATGTTCTATTGTTGATGATCCACAGAAATAGTAAATTCTAAATAAATTACCTTCTAACTAGCCAAAGGAGATTTATCTGGCAGATAAGATCATGTCATCATGCCACTATTGTTTTGTATTAATTTTTAACATTAAAATTACATGATGAGAATCATCAGCTCATGAAAATATGATGTAGTATAAATGGGCCATCTGCCTGTGTTTATACATTGGGTGTATCCAAGTCCTAAGTGCTTTATATCTTTGTTAGTCGAGTAAGCAATTCGTTGCTCCAAATTCTCTGGGAAGGGGGGCCCTTGCCAATTTTCACAGATTTGGGAGCAATGAATTGGTTACTAACTTATCCAAAAAAGAAAATGAGACAACAATCGTTGATGCTCGGGATATATGTAAAAGGTAGACACATAGGGAACTTAAATTTATTACACAATCATAAATGAGAACTGTGCCAACCTTGTGAGGTCCCTCTGAGTTTTCTAACATCTATGAATTGCAATATCCTTTCCTTTACAACGGCTAATTCATAATGATCTTCATCTAGAATTTTATTGTAAAATCACCACTTGTCCCGTGTGGAGCAGACTCTCTCTCAAATTAGGTAGAACGTAGAATCAAGTTTCAAAGTCCGGACCTCTACTTTGATACCATGTAAAATCACCACTTGTTTCAAAAGTTTAAAATGATGAGAAGAAGTAAATTTTATTATTTATTTTCTATTTTAACAATGTGTCCATAGGACATCAAAGTTCTCATCACTGCATTTGGCAATAACAATATAAAATGCTTATTTCAATAATCTGCATAACTAAAAAATTCAGGATAGAAAATAATATTTCAATGTGGTAAGCAGCTTGTACACAGTTATCCATTTCATAACACAATTGAAACTAAATCAAAAGCAAGCTACTGAATTTTTCACATCAGCATTGGCAGATATAGGAGCATGACAACTTTGGCATCTCAAAAACATTTTATTCACTTAAAGTTAATTATAACTTTTGTTGCAGCAGTAAACAAACCTATAATTTCCCCAAGGAAGATCGAGCAGTCAACCAATCCAGATAGTTCACTTGAACTGGATTCTAAGAGCTGCAGCTTTGTAAGCTGATCTTCTTCTATAACTTGCAAAACATGAGGTGGGCATTTCTTCTATGAGCTTTCATCGATCATGAACTTAGTGAAATATGCATAAAACATTTTCTGCCACGTCAGTCATTGCTGTAAAAACATCACTAACACAAACCATTCTTGGCCAAAGCAAAGGAAAAGAGAGGTGAAGAAACACAATCGTTCCCCATCACTCAAGTAATAGCTTATATGAATCATAATAGAGATCCCATTATTGGGCACGACATTGACAAAACAAGAGTTGTTTCCTTGGTACAAATATTTTTTTTTTCTAAGTCATTGTACAGAAATATTTTAGTACAATTATACAGAAACATTCCCCACTTCCTTTGAACTGATTGATTCAAAAATAGAAAGCTAAGTAGTCATCTCCTGCGTACATGATTATCACAATGCCAAGATAATGAGAAACTAGAACCTGACGAGGTTGCCCCAGTTGTAGCAAAACCGAACTTCTCCTACATACATATATAAATTCTTTTTTTATGGTGTGGAACCGCCCCACAGCAAAGCCCTTAAGATTCACCCATTGAACCGAAACCCTCCCAGAGACACTAGCACAAAAACCCACTACCATGGCCTCCCATATAAATCGCAGTTTGATCTTAGAGAGAATCGAACCGGTGATATGAGACTCATGCACACAAGTTCGCCCTTGCTACTTGGACTACCCATGGGTTTTTTTCTTTTTGATAAGTAAGAATAAAGTTTTAACTAGGAACTAGAAAAAGATACGAGCAGATTGTGAAAACTATCCCCATTACCAGTATATGTAAATTATTACTCACGAAGTCATCTTAAATGAATTTGATAGGTGATATGCCAAATAATCTGTTTACAACCTTAACCAAAGGAGGAAAAGAAACATTTGTTTTTGCATATGAAATGAGATGAGATAAATTGATATTAAAATTAAAAATTGAGTAAAATATTATTAGAATATATTTTTTTAATATTATTTTTATTTTAGAATTTAAAAAGGTTGAATTGTTTATTTTATTTTACATGAGAAATTAAAAAAATTATAATGATTAAATGAGATGAGATGAGTTGTAAAAACAAACGAAGCTTTAGGAAATATTCGAATGTAAGATTTCCTATGTGAAAACATTTAAAGATTTTTTTTTATTGGGGGGTGGTGGGATCGACTAATTAAAACATGTTTGGATTGAGAAATGTTTTTGAGATGTTAACATTTGATTTTGAAAAGGTAGTGGGGACTATTGAAACTATGTTTGAAGAAAAAAATTGTGTTGAAGATTTTTTTTAAGTTTTGCACCACTTTTCTTTCTGGTTTTTTTTGGAAGTTGAGGTAAGATGTTTTGACGAAAATGTTTTTAAAATTGATGTGATGTAAAGATGTTTATCAACTCAGAAAATCTTGGAAAACTCAATTGTTACGGGCCATCGACTAATAAGGGGAGAAATTCAAGGAAGTGATTACATGAACAAAGATAACTAGCACTGCAATCAGTTAATGTATTCATATTACATTTCTGCTATGGGTACTTGGGTACCTGTGGTGGAATCGGCTGACGCAATTGATATTATTTAAATAAATAAATTAAAATTAAAAATAATAATAATAATAATAAAAAGAAGAAGAAGAAAACTCCATCCCAGCCAGCACCCAAATCGGTCTAAAGCAAATCAAGCCCATCTCAGATAAAAGTTGTTGGGGTTTATGAAAGGAAGGAATCAAAGGTGAGAACCAGTGGGGCACGGCTTGGTTAGAAAATAATGAAGATGAGAACTAGTACCCATGAAGAACCTGTCTTCGTGTTTCGTCTTTTCGTCTTCGTGGTCTTCTGTGGGGAAGCTTACTCCCGAAGCCGAAGTGCTGCGTTCCGTGAAAAGAAAATGGAAAGAAGATGCAAAGAAGAAGATGAGAGGTTACTGAATTTGAACGAAACACACCATTTTATTTTTACACGTGGTTAGACATGTACGCGGGAGGTACCCCTCCCGAGTGCAAATAGCTTTTTTCTTCATATTAAAGTTGGTTTCAAACCAATAATTTTTTGGATTGACAATGAATAAAGAGGCTTTTTTAATGATGGAGACATGCTTTTTTTATTTGTGTTATCAGCAAAATCTTTATGCGTTTTAATAAAACCCATGACAGCTGAACATAGGAACATTTGCATGGAAAAGATGAGAAGATGTCAATTGTCAACCTAGTAAATGTAAAAATGCTACTATAAAGGTTCCACACATGAACAGTATGGAACTATGATAACCAGCACAAACTAAAAATGGCACAATTAACCTCTCTTAGTGTAATTTTGTTTGAACATATTACACAACTAAGACATGGACTGCTTGCCTTAAGATGGTCAATGTTAGAGAACACAGCAAAATACTTCAAATACAACTTATTCAGTTGCTCCATAAGTTTATCCAGTCTGAACAAATAATCCAGTAAGCCTCAAACGTCTCTTCTTGGTAGTGAAGTATACTACATAGAATAAACTAAAGTAATACTCAACAAATCCACAACCTAGATGCAATCAAAAGAGAGAATAAAAAGAGAGATTCTGTAATTTTTAAAATTATTTGAGAACTATTTGAGGGGCTATATATAACCCTCCCCGTGCATCTCATACTGTTGGCCTTAAAAGCTAACCTTTAAGCTATACAATAAAGTAGCAAACGGCCACTTTAATCCTAAAGCCAATCAAACAACTCTTTTCATGAAAACGATCAAACAGCCTGGGCAAGTGTACCAATTTCATGTAGACGATCAAACAACTCTTTTCCCTTTAAACCATGCGCGATCGAACGTCTTTGTCTAGTTCATCCACACTATATACACAGGCATATCCACTAAGCATTCGAAAACGACAATGCAAGTGAATTGGAAAGAGATGACAACCTCTGAATACTTTTTAACAGTGAGGAAAGATATTCCTTCCTTTTATGGAACACGAATGATGTGTACTTGGTCTTGAACTGCAACAATCTAAACATGGGACATCCAGTTAGACTTGTGTAGCTTGTGAAATGGAAGCAGCCACACTTCATGTAGCTCGTTAAATCTACTTTATAATAAAAATAATTTTACAATCTGACGAATTACATCATGCCACATCAGTTCGTTAGATTACTTTTGTGGTTACAGTATTTCTCTAGAAACGTACTCTTTATTAAAAAAATAGAAACATAATATGTTCTTACTTCTTTACAAAACAAAATTTTGCACGTTCAGTATTTTTTTTAGTTTTGTAATTTTTATTCATTTTTAGACTTAATATATTTATTTGAGACGTAGAAAAATATTAAATTTATAAACAGAATTGTTTAAAAAAATTACAAATTCATGTGATTTGAGCAACGGTTTCAATGCACAATTGTCTGTGTCGTTTCNAAAGATATTCCTTCCTTTTATGGAACACGAATGATGTGTACTTGGTCTTGAACTGCAACAATCTAAACATGGGACATCCAGTTAGACTTGTGTAGCTTGTGAAATGAAAGCAGCCACACTTCATGTAGTTCGTTAAATCTACTTTATAATAAAAATAATTTTACAATCTGACGAATTACATCATGCCACATCAGTTCGTTAGATTACTTTTATGGGTTACAGTATTTCTCTACAAACGTACTCTTTATTAAAAAAAATAGAAACATCATGCATGTTCTTACTTCTTTACAAAACAAAATTTTGCACGTTCAGTTTTTTTTTTTAGTTTTGTAATTTTTATTCATTTTTAGACTTAATATATTTATTTGAGACGTAGAAAAATATTAAATTTATAAACAGAATTGTTTAAAAAAATTACAAATTCATGTGATTTGAGCAACGGTTTCAATGCACAATTGTCTGTGTCGTTTCGTTTTTAGCTTCACGTATCAAAACGACAATGTTGAAGGCCAGTCTCAACACGCAGCGTTTAACGTGGTCCCTCAAGCCGCGAGCATTCATTTCACGCGACTTGAAAATTAAGATTCTCTTCGTCAATGGGTAGCTGATTAACACCTCTCTCTCTCTCTCTCTCTCTCTCTCTGAGATCTCAAAAATTAAAATGCTTATATATGTCTGTATCTGCACTATTCATGTATGTGTAGCGAAAAATAGATTTTGAATTCGTGTTAGGGTTTTCTTTGGAGTGCATGGATTTTCAGAAGAAGCGGATTCAGGTTCTGCTCTTCATCGCCGTTATCATCGCTCTCAGCATCGCAGGTACTCAAATTTAATATAATGGTGGAATTCGAATTGATTTTATGGTATCTGGCTGTCGTGTGATCATATGGTGTTTGCTTCTTTGTTTTATTGAAGTCTCGAGTTATGCATTGTTTGGTTGCTGAAAAAATGCAGGAAATGAAAGAAAATAATTGTATTGAATTTTCAAGGAAATTGGAATCTAGTGTTACATAGATATTTTACAAAAATTGTGAGATCACAAGTATTATTAATTAATTTAAGTTCTAAGACTCAACATCATAAGCTATTCGGGTATAAATTCAAAATTTTCCAAAGATTCACAATTACAAGTTGTTTTCGTTCATATATTTTTTTTTTTTTTTTTTTCTGAACCTTTTTTCCCCACCAAAGCTTCAGTTATTAATGCTGTTTGTGATCCATAGTCGTAAGTTGTGGCAAATGGAGTAAAAGGTTTGGTTTTGAGTGAAGGACGTTAAGCTCAATAATGTTGGCCGTTTTGTATATATACAATACCAGAAAGAAATGGTCAAAGGTTGATCATAGAGTATGCTGATAATTCAAGCTTTGCTCAGTGATTATGACCTAATCAAAATTGTAAAGTAATATTTTTTTTCTGTTGGTAAGTATGGGAGAGGTGACATACGGCCATATAGGTCAAGGAAGATACGTGAAAGGAAGTTAAAAAAGGTTTGTATCTTGATTTTTTATGTTTGTTTGGTTCTGGCCTCTATTGCTGTGCATTGCTAGGTATGCTTGGAATGATTTTATGTTCATGAATATGGAACAGTTGTAGGGACCTAAGTTTTTGAGACAGGAATTACAATTTGCGCGTAAGGTCTTGAACGTTACCTGTATCTGTTATCTTTTGCAGCATTTTATCAATCATTCATCCTCATAACTGCACACTGGATTTTCTCATTTCATCACTCTTCTGGTGCTTTCCCAACTTTTCTGCATAAAATGGATATGTTGTGGAACCATACATTAAACTAGTATATGTTTTTATGCTTTATTTGGTGTAACAATCTGGTGTGTAGTTATATTGATTGTCCTAGACAATTTTATCGTGATTGTAGAGACATGTGATTCTTGATCATCTACTTTGTTGCTTCTATTCCATACCTTCTCATCTTCCTTCCTATATAACTTTTCTGAACTTGAATTTTGATTAGCTATTTCAATTTTATCTACTTTTGGGTCTGACTAGTTTCGGTTTGCATTTGTTTCTGAATTAAGTAGCACAGTTCTTGCCAAAATCAGATACATTTTATTTATTCTGCTCATACCGTCAACCCATTAGAAAGAGTTAGTGATAATAATGTTTAGTTTCTAGACAGACAGAGACAGAGAGACAGACAGAGATGAAATTTTAAAATAATCTCTTACATTTGTTTTTTGTGACACTTTTGAGAAAGATTTGAAGTTTTTGATTTTACCTATTATTTTTTTTTCTTGAAAAGAGAGCCTGAGCTTTCAAAAAAAGGGTGTTTAAACAATATTTACGAATACCCAAATATAGAAATGTATGCTTCCTTCTTTCCTAGTAGGCTGTAATTAGGTATATCTCTCTTGTACACTACCTGCGTACTTGGGCCTTGCCTAATTATGAGGATCAATAAACTTTTCTTACTTATCAAAAAATATATATATATATAGAAATGGTGTTTGATTTTAACTTTAAATTGCTTCTGTAATTTTTAATTGTGTATGTTTACATATCTTCACTTAGTTGTCCTGTTCTATGCATCTTGTTCCAATAGAGGTATAGAAAGTTTACCTTGGTTTTACTTTTTATAGCTGAAAAATGTCGGCAGCTGGTTGGGGAAGAAGCGTCATCTCAGAGTGGAAAGTTTACAATCTTGAACTGTTTTGACATGGGCTCTGGATCTGTAGCTTGCGCTGTGAAGGAGGGTGTGAAGCTGTACTTCTACAACATCAGAGCTGCTCATGTTGAAAAGGCGAGGCATTCTGCAATTGAGGCTGCTTTAGTTGATGCATTATCACAGGGAATGTCTGCTAAAGATGCTGCCCAACAAGCACAGAAAGAAGGTGCAAAGGCGGCGAAGTTGGTGACCCGACAAGCCAAACGCATAATAGGCCCCATTATCTCTTCTGGATGGGACTTTTTTGAAGCAATATATTATGGTGGTACCTTGACAGAAGGATTCCTCAGAGGCACCGGAACATTGTTTGGCACATATGCTGGTGGTTTCCTAGGAGAGCAAAGACTTGGGAAGGTTGGCTATCTTGTGGGAAGTGAATTGGGCAGTTGGGTTGGAGGTAGGATAGGAATTATGGTATATGATGTGGTTAATGGAGTGCATTTCTTGCTTCAATTTGTTCAAACTGAAGAAAATGTAGTTCGTGAAATGCCAGCTTACGAAAATTCCGAAGCTGTTGAAACTCCTGCTTATGAGGCTCCATCGTACATGAGTACTGAAGACTCTGAAAATTCCAATGCTTATGAAACTCCTGCTTATGAGAGCTCTGAAGCATATGAAGATTCGGAACTGTAGGATCATTTACCATTCGTTTCTTCAAAGTCTATTGCCTATAGTTTCATTATAATCTGTACTTTTTGTGACTTGTTCAAAATCTGTGCATAAACCCCATGTGTTGTCCTACAACTGCCTTGTAATTCTACGGGAAGTTATTTAGTTGAACATGCTTAGTTTGCATCTTGTAATCAACGCTTCGGAGTTGTCTGTCCAAAAGATGTTTGTTTATGCACTAAGCCTCTTGAAAAATGATGGAGCTTTGGTATATAGTCACTTTTTATATAGTGAAATGCGGATTCATTGATCCTTTATGATGATGTGCTGGTTTTAGGAAGGGTGTCTTCCCTCCCATATCTCTCCCCTATTTTTTGGGTTGAATTGAAGGAAGGGGAAAAGTAACATTCATTTAGTTACATGGATTGATGGTACAGGAGAGAGTGCAGAATGTAGGTGATGAGTGAAGCTTCACAGCCAAGAATTGGGCCATGATTTGAAACTTTGAGCAGTGATTGCCCAATTTTAGGCCGAGTAATTCTATACATCAAACTCTCATTCAATTTTGATCATATTAAGTAGTATGTAGTACATTCATTATCATTAGATGATAAAGAATCATGCAATAAATGACCATTTAATAGTGATAAATGTATCACGTTTTATTTAGTGAGATGAAAGTAGGATGATAGTATGGTATATAAAATTTTCCTTTTAGGCTATTCTACATTTTTGTTGGTTAGAAGAGATACAGGAGGATCATCTTGGGTCAAACTAGTCAGATGTATGCCGAATCCACTCACTTTGGGGTAGCCAATGGTTCAGTTTTATGATGCTCCAGTCACTCACGCAGGCCCAATGAATTTTGATCAAGGCGGCATAACAAGGACCATTGACACTGGGCCTAGTTGTTTTAACAAGCGGGCATAGAAGTCCAATTTCTTGGGTCATAGGATGGAATAATTCTATTTGAAGGACTTTATACCGCACATCATCTACTTTATAAAATTGGATTTGAACGATAAATTTTAAAATTTAAACTTACAAATCAAATTATGTAACATAAATAACGTGTGGTGTAAAAACTTTTAAATAGTTCTACTCTTAGGGTTGAATGGTTGTGTTAAATTGTGCGTAATCACCTTCTCCTCCTCCTCAGTATTTAATGTTATTCAAATTTGGACTTCAACGTTAAATATTATAAGATTCTCATTAGGGAAAAGATCTTCCAAAGTATGAAAGATAGACACATTAAGTGGATTCTTATCCTTATATATTAAGGCTGGGTACTGGTATTCTCAGAATACTTTACAACTGTTCATTATTTTATTATTATTTTTTACATATTATTCACTATTATTTAATATTTTATTATTATTTTTTTATTATTATTCACAAAATACATGAGAATACCTCGTTACCAAACATAACCTAAGTTACATCATCGATCTATGTCTTTTTATTTCAAACTCTAAATTTAGACAAGACCGCAAAAGAATCTTAAACGTTCACATTGTGTGTGTGATTTCTTTAGAGATTATAAAACATAGAAAAGAGAAAATAATAGTAAGGTCCTTATCCCACAAAAAGAGAAGATAAAAGGGAAGAGGGACCAAATTCGGGCCCCAAGGTAGAAGATGAATGGTGGTGTGGTAGAGAGTACAGAAGATATGGCCCCATCACTTTCAGTGGCAGGTGTGAGGCACATGGTGTCGTGTGGTTGCCACACTCCCAATTTTCAAAAATGGTTACTGTTAATTTGACTTTATCCATAGCCAACAAATGTGCCATACTTCTATGGTCCCACCACCAGGTTTGATTAGGATGTCCCTGCTAAGTTCAACCCCCCTGTCTTTTTCTCCTTTCTTTTTTCTTTTCTTAAATTAGAAAAATTTAGTTTACACAAATATTGAAAAAAAAAACCAACAAAGTTTTTAAAAACTTTTCTGCTCGTCATCTTAAACATATCACACATCATTTTTTAATTTATTTTTTTATTTTTTATTTTTTATTTTTATTATTTTTAAACTTATTAAATTATTCTACTCATCATCCATATATCACATATTTGATAAGATTAAAAAAATAAAAAAAATATGATATGTGATGTATAAAGATAATGAATTGAATTTTTCTTCTTTTGATACCGTCATTGGTGCCATTCATGTTGAACATGAGAGGGAATTGACCAATTGAAAAAAGAAAAACGAACCATTCTTTATTGTTGGCATTATATTTTTTTTAAGATAGGGACTTGTATGTGCTAATCTTATATCCAACATGACCTTTATTTAATAGNTTCGGGCCCCAAGGTAGAAGATGAATGGTGGTGTGGTAGAGAGTACAGAAGATATGGCCCCATCACTTTCAGTGGCAGGTGTGAGGCACATGGTGTCGTGTGGTTGGCACACTCCCAATTTTCAAAAATGGTTACTGTTAATTTGACTTTATCCATAGCCAACAAATGTGCCATACTTCTATGGTCCCACCACCAGGTTTGATTAGGATGTCCCTGCTAAGTTCAACCCCCCTGTCTTTTTCTCCTTTCTTTTTTCTTTTCTTAAATTAGAAAAATTTAGTTTACACAAATATTGAAAAAAAAAACCAACAAAGTTTTTAAAAACTTTTCTGCTCGTCATCTTAAACATATCACACATCATTTTTTAATTTATTTTTTTATTTTTTATTTTTTATTTTTATTATTTTTAAACTTATTAAATTATTCTACTCATCATCCATATATCACATATTTGATAAGATTAAAAAATAAAAAAAATATGATATGTGATGTATAAAGATGATGAATTGAATTTTTCTTCTTTTGATACCGTCATTGGTGCCATTCATGTTGAACATGAGAGGGAATTGACCAATTGAAAAAAGAAAAACGAACCATTCTTTATTGTTGGCATTATATTTTTTTTAAGATAGGGACTTGTATGTGCTAATCTTATATCCAACATGACCTTTATTTAACAAAGAAATGATATTTGCAGTTTAAAAGTGTACAAGTCTCACACATTTTCTTTAAAAAAAATAGATAAATTTGAGAATCATATAAAAAAAATTATTTTTTTAATAATGAGACTTTTTTTTTTTTTTTTAAAGGGAGAATGCAAGAACTCCAAGAATGTATCTAACATTACCATTTTAATAAACATTCTTATTTAGGTACGAATCATACCGCTCATATGGAAATCTTCAACATCAACTAATATAAAATATGTAATGAAATGATAAGAAAACTATTTATTATGTTTTATTTATTTATCAATCTTTTGATATACNAGAAATGATATTTGCAGTTTAAAAGTGTACAAGTCTCACACATTTTCTTTAAAAAAAATAGATAAATTTGAGAATCATATAAAAAAAATTATTTTTTTAATAATGAGACTTTTTTTTTTTTTTTTAAAGGGAGAATGTAAGAACTCCAAGAATGTATCTAACATTACCATTTTAATAAACATTCTTATTTAGGTACGAATCATACCGCTCATATGGAAATCTTCAACATCAACTAATATAAAATATGTAATGAAATGATAAGAAAACTATTTATTATGTTTTATTTATTTATCAATCTTTTGATATACAATCAAAAGATGATAAAAATAATGATTAAAACGAGCTTATAATTGTTATTTTTCTTCCATAAATAGATTATTTAGACAAGAAATGAATCAAGGGTTGCCTTCCAAATTACAATGCCCAAATAATTTGTTTGCTATGCATATAAAGTACTTAAATAAACTCACTTTGAAATCATGTGAACCAAAATGATTCCTTTTGCTCCATTTCACATCATGTCATTTTCCTTTATATCTTCAATCTTGACAATACATGGATCAAAGATAACCCAACTTCAATGTCGAGTTGTCGCGTTAGTCCTATTTATTGGCCGTGGGAGTTGGCCAAATTTGCCAAAAAGTTGTAATATTAATTATCATATTATAAATGTGTCATCCCTTTTTTCCGACCACAAGAGAGATGGAACATAAATATATAATATCATGACCTAATTAAATGTATTGTAATGTCAACATCTACCCTATTTATATTCCTCAATGGGTGAAAAATCTATGCATCAGTCAGTATTTACTCTCATATCTGATAACTTTTTTTGTTTTTTTTTTTTTCATAACGTGGGTTGTGTGAGTGAATAGTGACTGGTGCATAAATTTTCTATTTGAAAATACAATATACATATGCTCGGAAAAGCATATGGAATCTTGGAAAAGCATCATTATATCTAATATAACTTGTATTTGACATTTAAGAAAAGTTATTCATCATCATTTATTATTTTAAAGATAATATGGTGTTAAATGATCAAAAGATAAATGAAATGACAGAGTTTTAAAATGAAAAATATAAAATAATTTTAAAATCAAATGATATAATATTAATAGATATAACATTTTGGAGTCCTAGCTCTTGAAAATAAAATAGAACATTTTAAACCCTAGTCTACCCCCTCAATTCCCAAATCAATAGATCACTCTAAAACTTGCATGCAGGAACTTTTGATACAGAGCAAAAATCTCTGAACATAGGCGGTGTTTGGTTGGTGAAATAGTCTCACTCAAATTATTTTAGTACTATTTATTATTATTCACAAACAGTTCATTATTATTTATAAATTATTTATTATTTTTTTACTATTATTTATAAATCATCTAAAATCATCTCAAAACCTAATCTAAAAAATATCCAATTGTAATTCGCACTACCTACAGGGAATTATGTATTTCGGTTATACTGTTGAAGTTGAGGGAAAAGTCTCAAAAAAATAAATAAAAAGAAATAAAACCATAATTGCACTATCAGATCAAAGATTGTAGGAATTTGACATTCTAAATCTTGAGTTCAGAAAAATAAAAATAAAAAGTTTCAAGACGAGGAAGTTTCAACATTATGGAGGCCATCGATCTTTTAGCTTTTGAAAAGTGTCCTCCCTTATGATTCAAAGAAGTCCTAAAAAATAAAAAATAAATAGTGTTAAAATAAAAGATGGTATACATATAATATTTGCATTCTATATAGCACGCCGCACTTGTTTAGGGTTTTTATTTAGATATAGATTAGTATCTCTGGATTACATAGTTATAAAATATTTTGTTAAAAACTAAATAAAATATTCCTAAGTTATATAACCTGAATTATGAGAAAAATGGATACATGCATTAAATTTATCATATAATTAATATTTATGATCTTTCCTAAATCGTGATCTCGAAGAAATGATTGGGGGTCTCTTTAAAAATCGTCTCAAGACAACAAGCAACAGTGCACCACTCGCTCTCAACGCTTTCAACAGAAATTCCACCGCTACTAGTGGTAGTTTCAAATTACAAACAGCTTATTTCCGTCTTTTAAGATAGCGTCCTTTTAGGACATAGGTAAAGATCAAGAAATTGATCTTAAAAATTCATTTTTTTTTCTTTTTATCTATCACTTTGTACTGTTGTTATTGTTTTAAAACATTTATTGAAAAACTCCACTCCCGCTTCTTGTACCATCTAATCTAATGAAATATAATTATTTGCTTAAAAAACAAAAAAAATAGCACCATGTATATATAAACAAAGGGTAATATGAAAGGAATCGAGACATGACGTGACTTGTGAGCCAATGAAGAGCAAATAGAGTGTACGTAAACTGCATAAATTTATGTATTAAGTTTGAACAAGTTTTCATGACAATCGTTGGCTAAATTACATGGACGTACGTGGGGGTCTTGGGTATTAATTAAATTGGCTATTGGCCAGCTAGTGTGAACGGAGTGATGCTGATAATTATGAACGATATTCTATCAAATTTTTATTTAAAATTAAAGATCTCAAGTTAAAATAAAAATACGAGTCATTTTATTTTTATACTGTCTAAATCACTTAAATGGTAAGATTCAAATTTTAAAATTTATCTTATAAATTATGTCACGTAATCACTTTAGTAGATGTGTTCTATACATCAATTTGAAAATAAAGTTTTTGAAAAAATATAGAAATATAAAGTTGATCTTACAACATTTATTGTTACCCTATGAACTTTTTGAATAACATTAACAAAAAGTATATTTAACAAGAGTATTTTCATCTTGTTTCTTATTTTTGTGAGCTTAAAGCAAACATGTTCTAAAAATTATACTGATTATGCCCCTTATAACTAAAGTAAAAGCATGCCAGAGATGTGAAGGGAAAAGACATGAAATAATTGGCTATGTAGTTGTAATCGCAGAGCTTGAAGATGGGGCAATTGTAATGAAGGATGGAGAAGACGAAATGTTGGGTTGTAACCCTATTAAAAAAATTTATATGCAGTCATTTTTACGTACTCTTTACGCACTCTATTAATATGATTGGCTACGTTACTCTTTTTTAATATAAAATAACTGGTTTGATCAATCACGTCAGTAGAATACGTAAGAAGTACATAAAAGTGACTGTATGTAACAGAACTTCGAAATGAGAATATAATATCTAACATAATTATAGTAAACGTTATGGCATTAGAAATGTAAATAACAAGGCCAACCCTATGTGCCATGTGGGCCCAACCACCGCCCATAAATAATGACTCCCTCAGAGGACAGGATGTTGTAACTGGCTCTCAAGTTTTTTTATCATAACTCAATTATCCTTCCTTGGATTGGAGCCTCTCCTATTACCTCATAGTGTCGACATGGGTTGCCAGGAAGAGCCTTTGGTTCAACAAATCTGCAATTTGTTTGAGCAAATCTCAAACCTCGAGAGTCTCAAGCCCTCCAAGGATGTCAACATGCTCTTCACCCAACTTGTGTTCACATGCATGCCACCAACTCCAATTGATGTAACCAAGCTGTGCAAAGGGGTGCAAGAAATCAGGTCAAAGCTGATTAGGCTTTGTGGGGAGGCTGAGGGACTTTTGGAGAGCCATTACTCTACCATTTTGGGCTCATATCAGAAACCACTTGACCATCTTGATATCTTTCCTTACCATTCTAATTACCTCAAGCTTAGCCTCCTTGAGTTCAACATCCTTTCCCAACACTGCACCCAAAATGTCCCTAGCAAAATTGCCTTTGTGGGCTCTGGACCCCTTCCCCTTACGTCTATTGTCTTGGCATCTAATCACCTCACCTCCTCCACCTTTCACAATTATGATATTGACCCCTTAGCCAATTCAAAGGCTGTTAGTTTAGTTTCATCTGATCCTGACTTGTCAAAAAGAATGTTCTTCCATACCACTGATATAATGAATGTAACAACTGCTTTGAAAGATTTTGAAGTTGTTTTCTTGGCAGCTCTAGTGGGCATGGACAAGGAGGATAAGGTCCGAGTCATAGATCATTTCGCCAAGTACATGGCGCCGGGAGCTCTTTTGATGCTAAGGAGTGCACATGGTGCTAGGGCTTTTCTCTATCCGGTGGTTGATCCGTCCGATCTTGGTGGATTCGAGGTTCTTTCAGTGTTTCATCCAACTGATGAGGTTATTAATTCGGTTGTGATTGCACGTAAATATCCCATGACTAAACACTCGCTTGAGCAGCAGCAGGGTCTTGGCCCCATGGTACTGCCTAGCAAGTGTTCTGAAATCCAAGCATTCAATCCTTTCAACCATGGGAACATGATTGAGGATCTAGCCCTTGAGGATCAACTTTCCTAGACTAGTTATCTTTCTTTTCTCCAAGATGTCTGTCTACAATACCCTCCATCTATATACATGAGTATTGAGTCCTGTAATGGCTTTTCTCACATGTTTTCGTGCATGTCTAACAAGTTTACCCTCTTGGAGCATGTTTTTATTCCGTGTTGTTGCATCTTCAAATTAAGAAAAAAATAAGTTCCATGTGTGTTTCTGAATTTTCCTCCAGTTAACTAGAAAAGGTTCACATGCCATGGAGGCTAGCAATATATACATATATATATATATATACACATTCGGCAAGGGATACAGGAGCTACGATCGGAATGGTGTATTACAAGAACTAGTGTTCTAAAATTCTTTTATCTTCTTGCTTAGTTAAGTTTTACATTTTCATAGTTCCTTGACCTAAAAGGAAAGGCTTCTGTGAAAGCCTTTTGAACAGGTTCACAGAGGCTTGACAACAAAATTGGCAGAGTGCCGCCCTTGCACGCTACTTATTTTGACTTCAACTTTTTAACTCAAATTGTTTCAATAAAAAACGGTCTGCAATCTATATCTGCTGAAAATTGGCCATAAAGATTTAATTTAGCTGATGATATCCTTCCTTTAATCTTCATCTTCACAAAATAAATAAATAAATAAATTGCACTCTTGAATAAAGCCGGGTCGGAAATCCATATTCAGAAACGGGGCAGTTTAGGGTCAGGTCAGAAGGCTTGAATTTGGGCCGGGTGAACAGTGCTACCTGAAAAGGGGCCAATCTGCCCAAGTGTTACTCAAACAAAATTTGCATTTATTTGGATTTCAAATATGACCATTACATGGTTCTCCAGTTATATCACCCAATGTATGCAAGTCGAGCGAAAATGCCTAGGCTATCAATTGCTGCTTGCCCCCACCAAGACGTTGCTACAATTAGTAATTTAGTATAGAAAAATTCTACTTTATCATTCCAACACCATACATCACACATGAAATGACGCACTATTAGAGATAGAGAAGCATCGAGATCTCCTATAATTTTAACATGACTGCTTTCTACAATTCGGATAGAGATAGACAATATGTAAACTCTACTATATTAAATGTTGGAGTCCACATTGCTGACGTTTAATACAGCAGTCCACTTGCTATGTCTCTCTCTCTCTCTCTCTCTCTCTCTCCAAGTTTTCAAAGTGTTTGGATCAGAAAATTGTAGGAAATCTCCATCCAATAAGAAACTAAATACCACAAGCTATGCTCTGCGCACACAGAGCAAGTCCAAGGAGAAATGGAAGCTCACAAGCTATGCTGCACCAACACATTTTAAGAACAAAGAGTATATTGTGCATACAAGAATTAATGAACTTGACATGGAAGCCCACAAATGATCTGAGTTTAAATCAAAGGTTAAGCTACTAATCCTAATTGCTGCCTAAGACTTTTTTACAAGAAAACTAGCACCACAAAGAATGTGTGGCTTCTCTTCTAACACCCAGCTGATCCAGCTGCCTTGAGGAAGTTGTCAAATGGGCTGGCAGGAGGCAGCCTCATTGCCAACCATGGGTCCTGTGGCAACACATTTCCCTGAGCAGGGGTGCCAATGCTACTTGTTACCTACATGATAAAATCCATAAAGAATGGTATTAACAGAAAATAACTGATAAAACATAGACTGTTGTCTCAAAGTTCAAATGATTAATACCAAGTTATTTACAACTATTTCTTAATAGGTGTCAAGCAAGTTATTTGCAACTAATTAACCTTCCAAATTACTAATTCAAGATTCTGGTAACCTTGTCTTCGTCAAGCATTCCATCAACTATAACGACTAAAAATATAAAATAAAAGGGTAAGGAAAGAAAGCATTAATGAATAGAACTTGAAGTATATAAGAAACCACTAAGGTATAAAAATAGTAAAACCAAAATATAAAAAAATAAAAATAAAAAGGGTAAAAAAACCAACAGGTATTTTTCGAGTCTAAATTGTAAAAAATATAAAAAACCAAAAATAACAAAGTTGAAAGAAAAAACAAAGAAAGAACCCACGGACCTGTAAAATTTGGTAAAACCAAAAGATTAAAAAATAAAAAAAATGTAAGAAAATTAACAAAAGAAAAGTTTAAGAAAAAACTAATCATAAATTGAGTCTGGAGAGCATCAAGTGAAAACTTGGGCCTTAATATCAAATTGAAGATAAAACACAAGATGTTTCTATATGAATTTCCCTTTATAATAATACATTCTGGGATTTATGTGGAAAGTCCAAAGGGAGTTAACAAATGTAGAAGGCTAACCTTTTTTAGTGCCAGGTGTCCATCTGCAAGAACTGCAGGAAACGATTTGTCAACCACTCTACTTTGGTGATTTTCATGGGCCAACCAATTGGAGAGTTTCTTCCTTGTGCCTGTGCCAAGGGCTTCACACTGGCTAGCCATGGTGTTGTACGAGAGGGGCGATGTAGTCACAGATGTTCCTGCCACTTGCCCAGCCACTTCCAGTGCCTGAAAGCACCATAATTTAGTAGGGGAATAATTTTCATGGACAGATCTAGGCATCGTGCACATCGATTACTAAAATGAAGATACACTATTTCTAACCAACAAAAAAAATTACTTCAACTCTCTTATACACAGGATGATATATAGGGATCATCACACAAATTACCTAATACACAAACGCATATTGAACAATTTTCAATACATAGTATTTTAGCAGATAGGGCAATCAGTCTTGATATTTTCAATATTTTTTATTAGATAGATCCTTTTTCAGATTAGTCTTTCCATAAATAATATTACGGAAATTCAGGAAGTTAATACAACCTTGTTTTAACATCTTGCATATACGCTTTTCAGAGACACAAAAAGAGAAGGGGAGGTTACCGATTCCAGAAGCTGTCCAATGCTGATGACATGGGACATAGACGGTGAAGATGGCATTTTGGGTATGAACCGAGATAGGTCAGCAACTGATGCTTCACTTCTTGCATCATCCTCAACTAATGAATTTGTTGGGAAATCCTACACCATAAGCAAACAAAGACTAGATAGTGACTATAGTGATTTCTTGGAATGGGAAACCATTTGACTGCGATGAGCAGTGGATCGTAGGGTTGGTATACTGCAACATCTTTGTTTACTCTCCTCTCCAAGGATGAGCTAATTTCTGGATATAACTTCATGACCTCCACATATTTACATAGCATCTAAACAATACCACACCCCCTCACCTATCATTCTTTTTTTTTTTCCAACTAAAGCTGAGGAGAGTTGTCAGAAAGCAATGATCTCATTGCAAGGTCATTGCTTAAAATAGCATTAAAATGATCATAAAGAGCGTACCCCATCAAACGACATCGATTTCTTGGAATGGGGAACCATTTGATTGTGGTCAAATTCAAGTATTGATTGTGGGCCAAACATGAATGCATCATCAGGTGTGAATAGTTCTGACAGTTGCTCAGTCAGGGCATCAGCCTCCAGCTTTACAAGCAGAAACAGACATATCAGAGAGAGAGAGAGAGAGAGAGAGAGAGTGTGTGTGTGTGTGTGTGTGTGTGTGTGTGTGTGAGAGAGAGAGAGAGAGAGAGAGAGAGGGGGGGGGGGGGGGGGGGGGG
>QEOT01124213.1:129968-168799 GCA_003123785.1 Pterocarya stenoptera | reverse complement strand
CCCCCCCCCCCCCCCAAAACAAACCCCCATACTCGAAGTCAATCACCAACTCCCATAAAGCTTCCCTTTCCATATTATACCGCCACAACCATTTCCCAAGAAGAGCCCGATTGAAACAATAACAGAACATAATTTATTTATAAGTAACCATAACAAAATTTAGTACATGCAAGTTACATCCAATCACTATCCCCTCCATCAGTTTTTCTACCTTAAGTATGAAGTATGATAGTCAAAATATGTAATCAGAGGTCATTAAATTGAACATCAGCGAATAGAAAACCTCTGGAGAGGATATTAAATGATTTCCCTCCTCTCACCTGTTGAGAACGTGAAGAGGCTGATGCTACTGAGATGACATGAGCAAGAATCATCAATGATCCAATGGTTGCACTGGAACCAACTCCCGATGGCAACTTCTCCAGCGTTATTGCCATCAGATCAAATAGTGGTCGTGCATCACCAATCTGCCAAAGACAAAAACACATTTTGTTAAACTGGAAGCACAGTGGAAAGCAGCAACTATATACAGCAAAGTATCAAACTTACCCCTTTAGCAATTTCAAGTAAACAGTCTTCAATGGAATTCTGCAGTAAGATATTTTTGTTGGACTCTTGCTCACCAACTGATTCAACAGTGGCTTGAAGACTTTTCCTTGAATGCCTGCACAGGTCACAGACAAATCCAATTTCTGCCAGTGAAGTTCCTGATCTAATTTGCCTAGCTAAAGCAGTAGCGACTTGAATGACATAAGATTTGAGTTGGGGGTCATGTGCAACATTTTTGTGATCCAGATGACGTATCAAAGAAGCTAAAATCAGCTGCTGGTTCCCTGAAATAAAAAGAAACATTAGCAAAATACTCGCAGAGTAGAGGGATTAAACTAAATACCTATATATATTCCACCAATAAACATTTTTGCAGCCTACTCTTTTGAAGAGAGGGGAAGAGAGAGGAAAAAAAATCCACAAAATGTTAGATAGTTTGAATTTCAAACCTAAATACAATACATAAAAGACTAATATAATATAAATAACACATATTGAGGAAGAAGCCAAAGGAGGATCAAGATACCTGAACTCTCCATGAAGTACGACATGTCGGACAAAACCATCACAGCCAACCCTTGCCGAGGCGCCCAGTGCTGTCCAGAATCAAAATAAATAAATATTGGATCCAGTACCCTGCGCATTGTCGTGCTCTCCTTGGCTAATTCAACCATTCTTTGGATACAAATTTGTGCCCATACTTTTGGGGTCTCAATCTCTTCTCTATAATAAAGGCAAGATATTGGTCAAATGGATATAAATGAAAAAAAAAAAAAATCAAAGTTACCTTAATTGAAGAGCAAATTCCTATAAATGGTTAAAATCACATGCTCTCCAGTATTTACTACCTCGTCAAAAGAGAAGGATCCTTCTTTTCTGGTCGTGGCCTCACGATCAGCCAGCTAGGGCTAGTATCACAACTTGCAACAGCACCGCCTCTGCCCTCACGTCTAATTACTTCATCCACCCAATTATGACGTGCCTCCCCTCTCTCAACATCACCTTCTGAATGAGTATCAGGCTCATAGTTATCCAAAGTGCCATATACAATCTGCAGCATGGATATATCAAGAATTAAAATTCAACACCAGAACTACAACAAACTGGAACAATAAAGTGAAACACAAAAACGAGGAATGAGCAAAAAAAAAAAAGACTGCAGAATTTAGTACGGCAAAACAAGTGAAACACAAAAAGATGCATATGCAGCACTAAAGATTGCAGAATGCAGTGCTAGGCAAAACTTATAAAGATGTACAGTATACACTTCGATACAATAAGTAGAAGAGTGCTAAAACTGTCAAAAAGACAGGAAAGTTTCCTCTCACAAGGCATCACATCATCTTGATCCAATTAATAACCCAGGTGGAGAATGCTGGAAAAAAATGTGAAGTACCAACTGAGCTCATCACTGTTTCTCAGATTATTATCAATCGACCAATTGGCCTTTAGTCTTGGTAGGTGAGAATTGATATCAAAACCAGCCTCTAAAATTAACTGAAAATTAAAATGAAAGGAAAGAATAATGGGAAAGCAATCTCTCTTTCTCCACTCTTTTGAAAAATTCAGTGCAATTTAAGTGGACTTAATTCAAAGGCATCCAGATAACCATTTGAATGTTCATCATCTCATAAGGAAGTTAAAATTCTAGGATTTTAAATGCCACCTGTGTCCATTTTGAGTAATACTTGTTTGAAATATAACAATATAAATGAAATATAACTATATGAATGAAACATAATGATATGAATTTCAGTATAAAATCAAACTACGATTTTTATTTGGTCATTACGTTACAATCCTATGAGTTTAGACAACATTTGGAAAAATATTGCAATACTTCAATGTTAATAAAACCCCTCAATTCTGCAAGGGTTTGTTGAATCTAACAAAAATCTAATAGAATCATTAAATAGCTTTGAAAAAACTAACTCAAAAGAACTAACCTCATCAAAATAAACAAACATGTGCGAGAACTGTGCCATAAACCACACCTGCCAAGGGAGAAAATTATCAAACAACCAATCATCCAGCTCCAAAACAACTGGCAATTAATGGTTCATATATTTTAAAGCTATTAAACGGGTCATGATGCGAAATAGATACCACAAATTAATTTTATAGAAAACTGTCTTCCTGATCCTGGTAATAAGAAACATCGAAGGAGAAAATCAAACTATAATACCATGGCCGAGAGGCATTGCAAGCTTGATGCCCTTAAGCAGAGCTTTTGATGTTCGTCCCCTTTCCCACGAGCCAGTGCACATACTTTACCAACCAAATTTTCAATGTTATGTGTGTAGGTTCCATCTGCCTGTTCAGATGTTAGGTCAACAGCCAAAACTATGCATTGAGTGTGATAAAAATACTGCTAATTAATATTTGAGGATGACAGGAAAGAAAGTATCTGATCTGCGCACGAACCTTAAATACTGCTATCTGTTTTCTTTGTTTAGTTTTTATTGGTTGCATTGGCCATTGATCTACAACCTAAAGAGAGCTCTGGAGGTAGGACCAACAGCCTTCAAATAGTTACGTGAATGACATATAAAATCCTGAATGCCATATAAAATCCACTCTGCTAACATCCACAATAGGCATTTCTACTTTCTTGATATGATCTTCTAGAACATGAGCACGAGCTTGTTGTATGCTCTCACCCATCTTTAAATTTTTAATTTATTCATCAAATTAATGGAGCATAACCTATATGTATATCTTTTTGATAAGTAATAGAAGATTTTATTAATAGCATATCTTCTGGAATGGAACTTTTACCATACCATGGTAAGAAACTTTTTCTAGCTTAAGGAGTTCTGTTCTTTTCTAATCTTTGCCCTTGGTCATAGTTTATTTAGGGCTGGTTTGGTGGTAGAGATGAGAATTTTGTGTTTTGTTTTAGAGTTTAAAATATTATTTTTTAGTTTTGAGATTTGAAAAAGTTGAATTGGGATTTAAAAAATGTGTATTGGGATTTGAAAAAGTTGAATTATTTATTATATTTTGTATGGGAATTTGAAAAAGGTGTAATGATGAGTTGAGATGAGATGAGAAATTTTGAGAATTTTCGGTTTCCAAACCTGCCCTTAATGTTCAAATGTCCCAGGAAGACAGAAGAATCCATTTTCCTTTCTTTCTTTTTTTTATAAGTATGGGAACCAAAGCCAAAAGAATCAATTTTTCGCACATTCAATTGTAATTGAATACGTTCTTCTTCTTTTTTATCAGTAGTTGAATATGTTTCTTCCCTTCTAAAGAGAAGAAAATTGAAAAACAAAAAAAAATTAATCTCCCAAGATGCATAAAAAAGTCATATCGAAGTACATAATTATAATTAAGACGTTCTTCATCCTGTTTGGCATATTTTGATAGCAGTTACAAAAGAAATATAAAGCAAGGTCTGAACTTACCTGACTGTAGATGAACCTTGTTAAGGTTTGGCATCCAATTATCTTCATGGCATCTTGCTTAGAGTTGTCCAGAAGTCCAGTAACCACATTCAGCAGACTAACAGCAAAACATGCCCTGCACAGTGAAATTTACAAATCTACATCACATACACCGACANCCTTGTTAAGGTTTGGCATCCAATTATCTTCATGGCATCTTGCTTAGAGTTGTCCAGAAGTCCAGTAACCACATTCAGCAGACTAACAGCAAAACATGCCCTGCACGGTGAAATTTACAAATCTACATCACATACACCGACAAAAAAAAAAACCCATCTGAAAAAAATTTCTCAACTTCTCCATTTAAAAATACAAATGAAAGACCAGATACAAAAACTTGAATGACTACAAGAAAAAACTACCTTTTAGTAAAATATCAAGTATTCAACAGCTACTAGAAGCATTAAGTGATGGGTTAGAGACTTCTTAGAAAACAATTCTGGGGAACACAATACCTAACGAGTTTTGTTGCTAAACATACAAACATTGGCTAGAAATGAGTTGTTCATCTAGAATTCAGTGTAGAACCAAGTTAGAAGCTGACAACTGCTCCTTACATATGCTAAGCAATAATACGACAAGTAAGAAAAGGAAAAACTTGCACTTACATCTGCTCCTTACATATGCCAAGCAGCTTATTGTACGTCTCTACAACAATATTGATGAACTTGATGTGCTCATATTTCAGTTCTTTATAGAACCTTTCTTCAAGATACTTTGCTATCTGATAAATAGAAAGTACCATTGATATTCAACATCAGGGTCTCTCATTTCAATACTAAATTACACTTTTACCAGCAGATACGTAAGTAGCATGTCAGAGTCAATACCTTTGGAATCCGGAAAGGGTTTTTTGCAGCATATTCACATAGCTTAGCTATTTTTCTTTCACTTGGATGGCCATCCTGAAATATATTTCAAGACTTTGAGCATCATATTTAGTTATTTGTTGATAGGAATTGTAAACTACAAAATGATCTTCCATGTTCAAGCAAATGACTTTTTAAGAAATACTTCTAGTAAAATGCTTATAACCAAAACACATAATCCATGCTAGATTTGGCTGATTGGGTTTTTGGGTCTAAACCTCATTTCATCCCTATTTAGGTGATACAGAGTGGGGCTCCACACTCAAGTGAAAGGATAACGTAGGATAACACTTATCTATAGGCCCAGAGAGGACGAGGCAAAGCAAAAAATGTATTCAAAGATAATCTTCATCTGGTAAGCACATTAGCACGTTTCAGATCCTCTTCTATGATCCAATTGGAGGGCCAGCATTCCAAAATAAGCAAACAGTAGCAAGGGCAAGTCCAGTTGTTAAAAGCAGCCATACCAGAAAAGTGATAAAGACATTTATATTCTTTGCTTCAAAGGAGGGTGCGTTTTTTCTCTTAGTCATGGGAAACATAATGGCATAGTACATTATTTGGCAGTGATCACCACATTACATAATCAAATGGTCATATTGCTAACCACTTTTTAAATTTAAACTAGTTATGGTTGCTAGCTAGGGTACCTCTAAACTGAAAGAGAACATAAACGTAGCATCTTATATTACACTATCAGATACTAAATGTTCAAAATTACTGAAAACGCAATATAAAATGAGTAAGATGCTAACAGGGGATTTAGGAAATATCTCTGCCAGCAGTTTTTTGTAACGCTTGACGGGTTGTCGAGAACTTGACCGCAAAGCAGGACAGCAAACGCACATGCTCCCACACACTGGGAAAATCTTTCTGGAGATGACACCCATTTCCTGCAAGTTTTTAGATAAAAGAACAAACTAATGAAAACCATAACCAAACAGGTGAACTTGTACCCAAAAACAAAGAAACCAAAACTAAGCGCAGCAAAGATGAATCCACCAGTCCAGCAGAAGAGCTTAGTAGAACACAAAATAAAGACAAACAGCACGTTCCGGGGGAAAATGTTGGGATACAGGATAAAAGGAAAATCCCAGAAGGAGAGCAAAAGAAAACAGAAGGTTGGCCCCCATTGAAGGCTGCGAAGAACAAACACAGCCCAAAAACAACAAACGCAAAAAATAAAATAAATGAAAGAGGAATGAACTAGAGGGAGGGAAAATGGCCAACCCAAAAGAAAAGGCCAACAAAACATTTGAAGCTACATAAGAAATAGACATGAGAAATGCAAAACAGACACAAGCATACAGAAGATTTTCAAATGTGCCCAGAGCCAAGTGCGAAGCAAAAAGAATTATAAAACCAACCAACATTAGAAACCCAACTATATAGGCCTCAAAAGCGAGAAAAAAAATTAAGAGAGAAAAAGCTCGATGAAACAAAACCCAACTACCCATTAGAAGGAAAAAAATACAGAGAGAAAGCAAAGAACTACTCTTATTACGTTTCCCTGAAGTGCAGATCAAAAGGGCGAAGCTCACACCTCGTGCAGGGTTTTCAGAACAGAGGGAGCGAAACAAAGAGCGAGAATGAAAGCATAGAGAAGAAGGTACAGGAACAGCAAAGAGACTCCGACCGAGAGAGAGAGAGAGAGAGGGCGCGTGGAATGACACAAATTAAAGGAAGATGGGAGAGAGCATAAGGTAGATCACGTGACGAGTGTCAGTTTCACATCTCCCGAAAAAAGTAATTTAACTCGTTCACTTTCAAAAACCGCTGACGTCATCGTTACAATTTTTTAAATTTGATATAAAATATATTAATTAATTAATTTTTTAAATTTTTAAATTTTTAAAATATAAATAATATTAAAAATATATATACATATAATATTTTATTTAATTTTTAATTTTTATTTTAATTCATTTCATCTTATTTTATCAAATTACATTAATTATAGATGTAACAAGATAAGATAATTTTAAAATTAAATAAAATATTATTAAAATATTATTTTTTAATATTATTATTTAAAATTTTAAAAAAATTTAATTATTTATTATATTATATGAAAAAATTTAAAAGAATTATAAAAGTAAAATAAAATATTTTACTGTACATAAACAACGAACGATGGATTGCTGGATTACTGGGTCTGTGTCAGAACTCAGAACTTTCTGTGTTTAAACTTTAAACTTTATTCATGTTGAAAAAAGGCAGACATGGTTTTTGAAGTTCCAAATTTGAACCCTTTTGAAAGCTTTCTTCGTCCAAAAATCATTTGCAATAAATTCCGCCCTACATTTCTCCTTCCAGTGAAAGTTTAAAAATAAAAATAAAAACATTGAATTTTCCAAGTTTCATTAATAACATTTATGAGTTAAAGTGGAACTGCGGAAGATATTAAGGCTTTATTTTTAGAGATGAGATGAGTTTAAATTAAAGTTAAAAGATTGAATAAAGTATTGTTAAAATATATTTTTTAATAATATATTTATTTTAAAATTTGAAAAAGTTAAATTATTTATTTTATTTTATATGAAGATTTAAAAAAGTTGTAATGATGAGATAGGAAGTTTTTAAAGTTTTCAAAATTTTAGATTTTAGTCACAAAAATAAACAAGACCGATAATACTACTTAATTCCTCTCAACTCATTTTTTAATTAATTATTAATGAAATTCATTATTTTTTTAATTTTACATAAAAAAAATTAAATTTATCTCAAGATATTTCATACATTTTAATCTAAAAAATTAAATTCATTTTAATAAAATTTATACAATACTTCATAATTCAATTTAATTCAATTCAACTTATCTCAACATCTAAAAACAACCATAGAAATAGATTCTCAATCCCTGTTTTCAGGCATCCCAAACACAGAAAATAACGAGGCAGGTGGCGTAATTTCTAATTTTAAAAGAGTTTTTATGCTTTGCTCGGTATCAAAGAATAAACAATTGAGCTATATGCTCTTACAGCATCTTCATGAGTACGTTTGGATCTTCAATCAAATTTAATTCATCTCATCTCATCTCAACTCATCATTATAATTTTTTTAAATCTTAACACAAAATATAATAAATAATTCAACTTTTTCAAATTCTAAAATAATAATAATATTAAAAAATAATATTTTAATAATATTTTATCATCTCAACTCAACTCAATTTAACATCTAAACGAATTTATCTTCAAAATTTAACCAATATCACACTTCTTTGGTATTTGCATATTTTATTTAAATTCAATCCCCACATTGAATTATCTATTTACTCTTTATATAATAAAAATATATTATTAATTTAATAATTATTTATTTAATTTATTTCTATCACATTTTATAATTATATCAATTTAATATTAATAATAATTATATTCTAATTAAATTCATATTAAAAAAATTCATATTTCCAAATAACATTGTAACATTTTACTACCAATTTCACTAATATTTTCTCTCTTATATACCCAGATTTTTTAAATTTATTTTAATTTTTAAATCATATACAAATAACGTGATAACATTTTAAATTAATGTGTGGTTAGAGTGAGAAATTGTCATTCCCTTTTGTATACCCAGATTAGAATTGTCATTCTTTTGTGTGTAGTTGGAGTGAAAAATTAATATTTTAATATTTGATTAATCAACTATAGCTCTCCATCCTTAGACAACCACTATAGCAGAAATCTAAATTATTTTAGATTTACCTAATTTAATGTAGGATGTTTTGACATAAATTATATAAATTTTGATCAACTTTCTCATTTGACAAGCCAATAAAGATGCTCTTTTATAAACTAATGTTAAAATTCAGAAAAAGTTCTACAAACTATAATCTAATACTATTCCTATCTTGCAATGATGAAACGGCGTAACCAATCAACCTTTTGGATTTTTAAAGAAAAATCATGATAATAAAGGTGTCATATTTTACATAAATAGATTATAAAATAATAATTAAAAAAAAAAGGATATGAGTATAATTTGTAGCCTTACTCTCCGTTCATTTTTCATATTATCATTATAATTTTTATAAATTTTTATATAAAATATAATAAATAATTTAATTTTTAACTTTTATTGGAATTTACTATCGAAATTGTATACAAATACATCCACAATTAGGTTAGGTTTGGATGTTGAGATAAGATGAAAATTTTTGAAAATTTTGTGAATAGTGTTAAGATGAAAGTTTAAAATATTATTTTTTTAATATTATTATTGTTTTGAGATTTGAAAAAGTTAAATTAAAATTTGAAAAAGTTGAATTGTTTATTATATTTTATATGAAGATTTGAAAAAGATGTAATGATGAGATAAGATGAGATAGAAATGAGAAATCTCATCTCTCCCCCCAAACATAACCTAAATATTGTAAAATAATTTGAGCGTACATGACTTTTATTTTACAAGCTGCTACAGTGATTCTGTTAGTCTACTGTTCACAACTCCAAATTTTTTAAAATTCATTTCTCTGTCCTCATGACTACTTTTCCCCACTGCCGGCCTTTTCCCATATTTCATTTAAGCCCCTCTCCCTCGTCGCATTGTTTTCCTCTTGTGTGTTTGGCGTCTTTGCACGTTCTTCCAATTAATTTTACTACTTTTCATGAAAGGAAAAGCAATTTGTTCCAAACTCAATGAGGATTTCAAGCATTGCAGTCAGATTTTTTCCCTTACAAACGTGAACAAGTGAAAAAATTTTATGGATTCTGAGATGAAATGAGATGAATTAAGTTATAAATAGTAATATTTTGTAGATTCTGTTGAGATGATTTTAACTTTTTAAAATTTTTTTAGGTTGAAATAAGTTTAACTTTTAAAGTTAAAATATATGAAGTAGATTGAGATGAATTTAACTTTTTTATAAGAAGTTGAAAAAATAATAGATTCAATTAATAATTGGTTTGAGAGGAGTTGAGTTTGGTTCAACAACCAAACACAATCTTAATCCCAGGCTCCTAGTGACTTAAATTAAATTTGGATAGTGAGTTGAGATGAGATGAGTTGAGATAAAAGTTGAATAAAATATTGTTAGAATATTATTTTTTAATATTATTATTGTTTTGAAATTTAAAAAAGATGAATTATTTATTGTATTTTATGTAGAAATTTCTGAAAGTTGTAATGATGTGATAAGATGAAATAGATTGAGAGTATTTCTCAATCCAAACTAAACCTTATATAATTCTCAACATGTAAAACAAGCATTAAAGTTGAATTTTAGAATAGAATCATATTTGGGAGATATTGCAAATATCAAAATATATGAGGCTATCATTGATAATTAGAGAAAATATTTGAAATGAACCAAAAGTATTAAAAATATAATATTTAAATAATATGGAGAAAAAATAGATAGATTAATATATAGTATATTATAAAAATCAGTATGTAAAATAAAAAAATAGGTTTTGGTATGTAATATTCTATGAGCTTGCCACTCATTGTATTTTTTATTCCCACAAAACATAAGAGTTCATCTTATTTTTGTCCTAACTCCTGATCATGAAATGCCCTATTAAGTAAAGAATGATCTCATCATAAATACTTCTTCTACAAGCTTCTCAGACTCAAGTGCAACCTTTCATCTCACACACACGTCACATGATTATCGTATCATGTCGAATATATTGTAGTTAATAATCAGAATTATTGCATATCATGAAGAATACTATTGCTGATAAGAACCATTGCATACATATACTATGGAATATTATCTAATGATACACATAATTTTTTTTTATAATATTTTATATAATTATGATTTAAATTTATATTATTTAGAAAAAACAATGTTATTTTATAAAAGAGAAAATATATTTACAATCATGAATTGTGCAACCGCCGTATAATCGTTTTGAAAAAAGTGAATAAAATATGAGACTCACAGGAAAAAAAAATTAATTTTTTAATAGTGGACCTCACTTCTTTTTAAAATGATTACACGGCGTTTACGCACTTTACGATTGTATGTAAAATTACTCTTTATAAAAATATCCCTCATTTAAAAAAATATATATATTTTCATGGTCTTGACATTTGTTTCATTCCCGTGTGGAAGATATGACCGAGTCTCTATATTCGGAACTCCATTATTCAGTGTTGTTGAATAATGTAAAGACTAGGACCACCTTAATGGTGGAAATTACGCAAGAATAACGAACACCATCATTATTCATTAGTAGGGCACTTAACCGTGCAGCTCATGACAATTTATGTCACCAATCAACAATATTCACAATGCTCATCATCATTATTATAGTTGGTAAGCTTAGGTGGATTGGAATGGCAGTGTCATGACTTCCTAATAAAGGCCATATATCCATCCTATCCCTATCTTTGTACAAACAACTCCTAATGCCCGTTAGAATACTGAAACAGTTTCATCTCATGTCATTATTTTAATTTTTTTAAATTTCTATACAAAATATAATAAACAATTCAACTTTTTTTAATTTTAAAACAATAATAATATTAAAAAAATAATATTCTAACAATATTTTATTCAACTTTAATCTAAGATTGAGTTTGAATAACAGTTCAGATGCGATGAGATGAGATGTTTTGAATAGTAGTTAAATAAAATATTGTTAGAATATATTTTTTAGTATTATTTTTATTTTGAGATTTGAAAAAGTTGAATTATTTATTATATTTTTATATAAGGATTTAAGAAAGTTGTAATGATAAGATGAGATGTGCTGTGACGAGATAAGAAAGTTTATGTATCCAAACTGAGTCTAAAACCTTCTCATCTCATCTCACTATCCAAACGGATCTTATCTTGTCCTAGTAACCTCAACTTGGTCTTTGCATGTTAAGGTATTTAATTTATTTTCTTTTGTTTTGTCTAGAATTTGTTGGCCAATTAAAAGTTTGTAAACAACTATGGCTCAAGGAATTCTGAGTTGTTGGAAAGCAACATGCCCAAAGAAATGTGAGCCATGATGTTACTCTGATGTTGACCTGATCACAACTAAAAAGGTTTACAATACGTTAAAAAAAATAGAGTAAAAGATTAGTAGACTACAAGACACCAGCTGCCAAACATTACTCTCGACAATATTGGTGGTGGTGATGTTTAATCTCTTGGATAACCCCTCCGTCTCTTGTAGCATGATTGGACTATATAAATAAATGAGAGAAAAGGTATCTTATAATTTTAGAGTAAACTTGACCTTGAAAAAAATAAATAAATATAAAATATATATTTTAATAGTGAACTTCACTCTTTTTCAAAATAAGTGAAGAGTACGTAAAATTTACATACCCTAAAATACTCTCTTTCAAAATGAGCGAGGAGTACGTGAAAGTTACGTACCCTAAAATGATATCTAGCACCACTTATTGTGCAGTCTATAATGTTCATTAAAATGGTTAAAATATCAATATAAATATATACTATGTAAATTGATGTAGAGAACTTTTAAGACAACAGTATGTTTAGTGTGTCACTTAACTAGCATGTTCTCCCAAATAAGCCTAATGGGACATGTTGATGGGGGCATGCCAGAATATACTGTTACTGAAAATAGGTACCTCTCCCATTGTCTGAATTTGTCCACCTGTAATCCAACTGAACTGAGGTTGGACAACAAGTTCCACACCGACCACAAGAAGCAATTTAAGCTCTACGCCCTTCAAGAACCTTCAAACTATAATCAATCGATTCATTGAATGTGTCAAAGACCACAATAGTCAGCAAACTTTGGATCCCACTACATGTTTTTCCTGGGATAATGATTGTATTACTCCATAACATAATGGAGGCTGAAGGAAAGAAAATGTCAAAATTTCTCGAGGCTTGATATAACATCAAGATCATGTGTATAAATATATATATATATATATATATACACACATGCACAAACTCATAACCCTGGATCATAGATTTGACCTGAAGGGATCCTATGGAAGAACAAGATGCCAAAGAACATATTTAACTCATTAGTAGGTTGTTTATGTACAGGTCTAGCCAGTAGATTAAGACCAGAAAGTTGTGTGCAATGATTGCTTAGGATAAAAAATAAAAAAAAACTCAGATAGCTCAAACACCATCTCTTTCAGGCCTTGTCTGTCACCGCTTAAGGTGGTATTTTGATCGAAGGTTGTCAAGCATCTCTGCATACTCAATTGGTGTTGCCTTGCTACAAAATACTTCATCCCAAATCTTATGGAGATCTGTTCACCAGATGATCATGGCATTAGAAGCATAATGTACTTAATCCGATTAGCTTTATAAAATGGTTTAAATACTGAAATGTAAAAATATTTAAACTTTCTTTCCTCCTTTTTTAACTTCTAAGAGACCTTCGTTGGAAACAACCAACATCAATAGGTGTCACACTAATTTAAGGCTGTGCATGTAGCTTGTGCAATGCCAGGTAGCAAGACTAATTTACATGGATGTGGCAATATTGTGGATCAACGAAATGAGAGGCCAAATATCCACAAGCCACCGGAAGTTCTTATCACCGAAAGCTAGGTAAGCATTGTGTAAATGATGGGCACATGTTAGAAAAAACTGAAGCAATTTAGTCACGTGTACTTACCATCCCTGTCTGAAGATGAAAGGCACATGACGAGCAAGTTAAATCTTGAAACTTTGGTTAAATTTTCGACATATTTGACAGCCAGATCCATTTCTTCACTGTCAAAAGTATCAAGTGCAATGGAATTAAGCACCATGTGGAGCACTGGTAGAAAATTATATGCACTCGAGAAAGACATCCAGAGATATGTACATACGTGAAAAAGGTGGCAACACACTTAATAATGTCCATTAGTAGGTAAGCTGACAATGCATTTTTGAATATCTGAGGTAATGTAGTTGGCGATACAGCCTAATACAAAAAAGAGGAACAATGATTAGTGGCAACATCATTGAATCAACTGAAAATAGCGCAGTAGCATCAAAGAACATTACCATGAGTACTATGACTCAAATTAAAAGGGCACAGTGAATTGGCTGATCAATTAAGACTACATATGAATAAAAAATTCACGGAACAGCCCTAGCATGAAAAGATCAGGCCAGCAGAGCCTAACAATCCATCAACTGGTTTACTTTTGGGGACTCAAAAAGAAAGCCACTATAAAGTTTAGGTAATTTCCATAAGGAGGGGCGGTGCAGCCAGATGAACATGAATTTACATATTGCCATAGGCATATTAAATGGATATCAAAAACATAAATCTCTCTAATATTAAATCTCAAAAATAATATCACTCACCTTTAACAAACGGGCCTGTAATGCACGGTCACCAGACAGTCCCCGCCAAGAAACCTCGAATTGATAAGCTGAATTTGGTGTTGTGATATTTTTTGCAGCTTCAGCCATAGCTCGAGAAGCTGCTTGAGAAGCGAGCTCTTGCACCGACGTCTTCAGCTCTTGGGTTCCAGTTCGTTGATTTTTCTGAGAAAATGATAAAGCGAGCCGTGTCAAACCGAGAGAGAAGAAAGGAAGAGAACAGCAATCACTGATAACACTGAAAAGAACTTCCAAAATAGAGCATGAATAAAGGAGCTCATGTCTGTTCAGAAGAAAATGGGACTTGGGCTGAGAAGCAAATAGAGAAGAAAGAATCAAAAGAGAACATACTTAAGGTTATTAACACACCTTGCTACAAGCAAACATCTTATAGTCTTTAGACTGAATATCCTTTCTCTAGTCAAGGGACCATGGACCTCAAACCAGCCATGAAAATCCTAGTCAAAGAATCACTTCTCTTTCTCACATACAAGTGATTCTTTGACTAGAACTTTCCAAAGGGTTTCTGAAATTAAGAGTGGGTACATCATCCAATAATGAAAAGACAGTGGACCTATGAACCAAATTAGTAGGGAACAACAAGCTAAAGACGTCTCCTTTTCACGCCCTTAGCCCTTTGCTACCTATAAACAAAGACTACCTTAACACCTTAACAGGAAAATTGTCCAACTATTCTATGGAACACTAACACAGGGGTGCCAACAATAAGCAGAACTGATACACATGATTGAGCACCTAAATTAAAAGTAAGCATATAAAGAAGCATTCAATTGAGCAAGGATTTATCATAAACCTTAACCCTGTCCACTCTAGAACTCTGAATAGCATCTACCCGAGAACCATCAACTTCTTGTTGTCCTACTCTACTTCCAGCTTTCAAATGTTTGGTTTCTATTTCCTCCACAGATGCAGATGCCCTCGCAGGGGCTAGTCCATCATTTTCCTGTGAGGTCAAAAGCACGAGGAAATAAGACTATGCTATCAATATCACAGTTTGATAATAATGTCACATGTTCTTTATGTGCTTCTTGTCAAATTCATTTGAAAAACATAGCAGAAGTACGAATCAAATTTAAGGGAGAAAAGACAACAGGCAAGTTAAACATGTTCATGAGGGAGGGGGGATTCTAGAATCATCTACCCATCACTTGGCGGCGTATCAAGTATTTTATCAATAAAATAAACATAATATTAGCCAGATTGAAAATTGCCAATTGATGGATAGATGACTAGATTGAATTATTGGCTAATAATTCAACTCTTCATCTCTTTTTCTTACGATAATTCACCTCTATTCATCTATTTTTCTTACATCTATCACCCTGTGTGGAACCAATTNGGGGGGGGGGTGGGGACAACAACAAGGCAAGAAAAACAAGAACAGAAATTCGTTTGACAAAAAGCTATATGACTAGGTCAAATATGTTGCAACAAAACCTGATAAACACCATGCAATACTTTCTTCATGAGATCAATGCTGTTGCTCAGAAACACAAACATGCTATAAGACAGGAGAATCGATAAGGCTGTGCTGGATTTGGTGTTTGGCCTTACCAAATAAACAATTTTATTCACATGCCATGGGAAAAGGAAATTAGGCCCCGTTTGGATTCAAAGTTGATCTTATCTCATCTAATCATTACAACTTTTTCAAATTCCCATACAAAATATAATAAACAATTCAACTTTTTCAAATCCCAAAACAATAATAATATTCTAACAATGTTTTATTTAACTTTCAACTTTCATCTTAATTCATCTCATCTCAACTCACTATCCAAACCTAACCTTAATCTCTAATTGCTAATACCTTGGCATGATCTTGACCAGTAGCCACTTCTGACCCTTGAATATTATTTAAGACAGGATGAATGTTGTGGCCATTAACCTTGCTCTCTGAGCTTCCTACTTTCTGCATTCCTTGCATGGAGCCTCTCAGTGGTCCAGACACCTTCTGAAGAATTGCCTGGAATAAAAGTGAAGTACAGAAAATTACAAAGATTATGACCCTTTACAGGTGTACCAACTTTTTTGTAGCATATAATTTTTGTAAATAGACAACAATAGAAAAAAGAGTTTCGTGAAGAGAACTAGGAACAAATTTCTTTTTGGGAGAAGGGGGGTCAGGTTTAAATACACTAGAAACAACTTGATGGGATGAAATGCTTACTTTGTCATACAAAGACCTGGCCTCAGTATATTGTTTCTTAACTTCTTGGTTCTGAGGCTCCAACCTCAGGGCAAACTCAGCATCTGCAAGAAGCTATATTCACTATATCAGACAGATCAGATACCCAAAAAATAAGAACAAAAAAATATATTTAATAATCTCAATAAATCAAGATATAGTTTTGGATATAGTGTACCCTCGAAGCATTCTTTATATTTCCCAAGTTCCTTTCTAGCTGTTGCACGACGTGAGTATGCTTTTATATATCGATCATCTAAGTTCAAGGCCTCCGTGCAGTCATTTTCAGCCTCTTGGAATCTAATGAATAAGATATGAAAATAAAAAAATGGAAACAGGGTTGTAGTATTCGTGACTAACGACCACTACAAAGGCAGTTAAACATAAATAAAGGTGCAAGTTAACAGATATGCGGAAACTTTCTGGTACTCAAAAGTGTATATAATATAAGCACACGCCAAAAAGAGGGACTGTTTACTGCATCTCTAAAACATGTTTACCTGATGTACTTTTTGCTAAGTAAAAAAAGTTTTTTAAGATTACCTGATGTACTTATAAAAAAAAAAAAACACGTTTACCTGATGTCTAAATGGAAAAAAATAGAGTATTCTGTACAAAACTTGCCTTCTGATTTTGAGATAGGCCATTGCTCGATTTGCATAAGCCACTGCTGTTGGTGACAAGGCAATGCTTCTTGAATAACATTCAATTGCTTCCTTAAATTTCTTCTGCTTAAAATGCTCATTACCCTTGAAAGTGCAACAGATTTCATGATTAGCGTCATTGGCAATAGTGTAGTGGCACAAACAGCCTGAATCATCAAAACCTACTGAAGAGAGCATCTCCTACCAGTTCTTTCTCAGAAGTAGCATCAGGAAAACTCTCTTCAGTTATGAGGCCGCTTGATATTTGATTTACTCCATAATTCTTGTAATCAAATTCTCCTGCATTACTCCTTGAATAATCAAATTTGGGAATTTTTCCAGTACTCCGAGATGAAGAAACCTGTGAAAATGCCCAAGCATATCATGCATCATATATTTGTTATAAATAAACACATGTTGATCCGTAGACACGATGTCATTATATCATCGGAGAATTAGGTCTCATTTGGATAGTGAGATGATATGAGATGGTCTATGAATAGTAGTGAAATGGTCTGCGAATAGTAGTGAAATTGTTTGAGTAGAGATGTTCTATGGGATTTTAGAAAATGAGAGAGAAAAAATTGAATAAATATTATGAAATTCAAATATAATTTTTGTTTTGGGATTTGTAAAAACTGAATTGTTTTTTGTGTTTTATTTGAAAGTATGGAAACGTTGTAATGATTAGATGAAAAAGTTGAAGATTTGAAATTAAAAAGTGTTTGTGTTTGTGTTTGTGGTGTTTGGATATTAAGATAAGATGGAATGAGATGAAATTAGATAAGATAGGAGGCTCTTGCTATCCAAACCAGGCCCTTAAAAGTCCAAACAAGACATCTCAACTACACTTTGCCTTATTCTTCAAACTCAACACATCCACCACAGAATCTAGAAGCACGAGAGAATTGTTGGAAATCGCTGGTTGGGCTGGTCCGACTAATTTCAGTCTCCACATTTCTTCTTCATACAGGAAAATTCATGATAAAAAATTTACCATTCTACTCCAAAGTTTTCATTTATGATAACTATCATTTTTTCGAAGATACAGAGGACATGATGTTGAAGCAAGTAAATCGTTTCTCACCAAATACGATTAACTTTTCCAAGGGCATGATGCTAGTAAAAATGAAAGCATAACAATTATTCAGCTACTTAAGACATCATGATCACAATAACATTTCTCTGTACCCAATTTGTTATAATAATTGCCCTATTTTATTATAAATTTTGGCAGAGCATATGCATCAGAGAATTCAGAACGTGCACATATGGTTCAAATTTTATCCTGATCAAATGAGTTTATCGAGAAAGGTAGCAATTTTTAGGACGAGTTTGATGGCAAGTTCTCAAATCAACTTACGGGTCTTATGGTAGATCTTAGTATAGAGGATAATACCAAAAATATGTATGTACTCTTTGGGAAATGAAACATTGTATGTCGACTCATATCCGTTAATTGGTACTCATACAAACTTTAATTGTAATGTCAAGGAAACATTCTAAATTTTTATGGATTAGTAAAATCCTTACCGATTTATCCTTTTGAGGAGCTTCAGGTTTCATTTTCTTGTCTTTATCCTTGAAAGAAAGCTCCCAATCCTGCAAGTCATTCAAAAATCCCTGGAAATCCTATATACAACCATCACTCTATAAGAACACACATTAGAAATAACCATTCAAAACCCATATACATAAAACATATAATTAAAAAGAAAAAAAAAAACAGCATGCAATATTTTAAGCACAAATTAGATTGTTCCAGTGTCTATGTCTAAACAAAAAAAAAAAACCATCTTCATAACCTAAAGCATTCAAATTAGTTTACATAAACCGAACAAACATTTCCACAAATGGGAAATTAGAAAACAGAAAATAGACCAACGTCATCCCTTCGAAAAGGAGGGAAAAGCAAGAATTGGAAAGTTGTTGCCTGAAATTTGTATAATAGGTATGAGCGAGGAAAAAGATAAGCGTACCAGAGCTTGATCGCGACCGTGCTTGCTGGGAACCCTAGCCATGGGGAGTTTAGACGAAGTAGCTGTGTTGGTTAACAATACTCCTAGTGAGCGCGTGGGTTTTCTTTCTGAAAATTCTGGAAGCGGAGGGAATTTGCATTCATGTATTCATACCGTGGGGAGCCTTTTGGGAATGGGAATACTGTGAACGGAGGAGAGCCTTCTGGGCATTTGGGTCTAAATTTTCTGGTCTCCAATGTGCTCTGTCGGTGGGCCAAGCCCAGATCACCCCTGCCCACTTTTTCCAATTCACCCAAACAGCACGGAAGATGAGGGAGAGAAGGCTGCATTCGTTAAGGGCAGTGCTAGAGCCACCGTAGTGCCCAACATTGCTAAATGAAAACATTGGCATTGGATTAGTCAAATATAAATATTTTATCAAAATTTAAAAGAATATAAATGAAATGATCAAATTATGAGAACTCTAAATTTGAGCTACAGTATTTCTAAGTCTATTTTCATATTTAGAGATGAATTATTCATTTTTAAAAGTGATATTTTATTCTAAAATATTAGACCAATTGCAGTGATATTTTATTCCAAAAGTGATATCAATACATTCTGCTTTTTTTTTTTTTTTTAACTTCACTTTTCTATCCTATAATCTACTCCTCATTCTAGGTGCCCACATGAATTCAAGGTTGCAAATGATTTTGGCCTTCTCTTTATTTTAGCCACATGAATTACAGGTTCAATTAGGTGGAGGCAAAAAAGTTGGAAACAATAATTTAAATAAAAATAAATGATTAATTAACATATAATTAGTGTAGTTGCAAAATATGAAAAATAAATAAAAATATTATTATTAAAAAAATAATATTTTATTATTATTTTGACTAACCCAATATGGGGTTATGGCTTGAATGGTTTTGGCTTTATGTAAAATATGTACTTTTACCTAAATTTTGGAGATGGCTTTAATGAAACCAATGCCAATGTTCCGAGAAGGCCAAATGTCTCATTTTTTTCTCTTTTCTTCATGCATTTTTTTATATCTTTAAACATTTTTTAAAAAAATGTTCACAAAATTATTAAAAAAATACTTACTTAATTACTAAGTGAAAAAAAATGGTATTGATAGAAATGCTCAGGACCCAAAATGGGGACCCCAAGCATTTCCCTATGAAAGTATTATCTCCATTAGAGAAGATTGTACACTACTCGTAGCGGCGACCGACTACAGTGACCGATAAACTATTTTCAATTTTTTAAATATGGTCTATCGGCCAATGGCCTTAGAGCATTGGTAGTGGTTTATGCATCTTTATATGCAAAATCACTTCTTTTGAAGAATGATATTGCATATGAAGAAAAATTTCCACATTGGTTTATGCATATTTGAACCAAATAATAATAAAATATTATTTTTTTTAAAAATTTTTTATTTGTTTCCTAAAATTATTTTTTTATATATATTTTACTATTAGCATCCACTTTATATTATCAACTTAATACAAATTTCATGTATCAATATCATCTTAATATAAATTCTACAAAGTTAATTTTAATGGGTAGGAGAGAAAAAAAAATAGTAAAATAATGTTTGAAGAATGAATAGTGCTTCTTCAAATTTAAAGAAGCACTATTTATAGTTATGCAAAAATTTGAAGATGCATAAGCTAATGTAGATGAATTTAAAGACATATTCTTTAAATTTAAAGATGAAGATAAAGATAGAGAAGCCATTACCAATGCTCTTCACCACTATCAATTCTTGTAGTAGGATGCTTTTTTTATTTTGAGTCGTGCAGCACAACAAATTCTCCCTAGAATGCTAAATGCTTTTTTTTTCATACATATTTTTATATCCTTTAATATTTTTTTAAAAAAAATTCACAACATCATTTAAAAATATTTTTTTAATCACTAAAAAAAAAAAAAATGTATCGAGCCCCAATGTTGGTAGAGATCCTCAGAATACAAAGTATTTCTCTTTTATTTTTCACGAGTGCACCTTATTGACACGAGTTATCTTTTCTGATCAAGATGTCTCGTGGTCGAGATGCCCAAATGACTATTACTTTCTACAGACTCCCATTTCAGGCTTGATGGTCATTTTCTTTCTCGTTTTTGGTTTTGAGTAATGTCATACAATACTTTCATTCCACTTTTATCCCATTATATAATTTGTGGCACATAATGCCACATCTTATTTTGTTTTGGATGAGTACTTCATAGTTCCTATAATACTACAAGATGAATCAACTTAACTGATTTTATTGCACAGAAAGAGAGAAGCGAACCTAAAGCAAAAGGAAAATGATTTACACAATATTTTTCATAACACTTTACACAACTTTGTTTTAAATGAGAAATATTTTTGTAAAACATCTTATAAAAATAACATCATTTTACAAAAATATCCTCATCTTATAATATTGTTGTAAAATGTGTTGTGAAAATATGTTATTGTTTATATCAAGCAAAAAGAAGAATGATAGGGAGTCGGGCACCGTAATCCCTAACATTGTTGAAACAAAAATGAAGACAAAATAAGTCAGATTCAAGTCTATCATCCCTAGCAGTGCTTGCCGCGACTAGCACAATTGCAACACGTTAAAAAATAACCATGAAGAAACAACCACCAGTCAAAGAGGAAACGTTCCATAGAATAAAATGCGACAAACATAACCATATCAAACATATTACTACTCACACCATATTTCAAGTACCATCATAACAAAAGCAAAGAGACTTAATACTACTGTTCAACAAACCTTAACACAAACGATCAAAGACCCAACTTGAACCTACTATCACCAATGAAGCACTAAACACGACCACCACGAAGGCGAAGAACAAGATGCAGGGTGCTCTCCTTCTGGATATTGTAATCTGCCAGTGTGCGACCATCCTCGAGCTGCTTTCCTGCAAAGATGAGCCTCTGCTGATCAGGTGGGATCCCCTCCTTGTCTTGAATCTTAGCTTTCACATTGTCAATGGTATCAGAACTTTCCACCTCAAGTGTGATTGTCTTGCCCGTCAGCGTCTTCACAAATATTTGCATACCACCTCGTAGGCGGAGGACAAGATGTAGAGTGCTCTCCTTCTGAATGTTGTAATCCGCCAGGGTGCGGCCGTCTTCAAGCTGCTTCCCGGCAAAAATCAGCCTCTGCTGATCTGGTGGGATCCCCTCCTTATCCTGTATTTTGGCTTTGACATTATCAATCGTATCAGAGCTCTCCACCTCAAGGGTGATGGTCTTTCCAGTGAGGGTCTTTACAAAAATCTGCATCCCACCACGAAGCCTGAGAACCAAATGAAGAGTAGACTCTTTCTGGATGTTGTAATCTGCCAATGTCCTGCCATCCTCAAGTTGCTTTCCAGCAAATATCAACCTCTGCTGGTCGGGAGGAATACCTTCCTTATCCTGAATTTTCGCCTTCACATTGTCAATTGTATCAGAGCTCTCAACCTCCAGAGTTATAGTCTTTCCAGTAAGGGTCTTCACAAAGATTTGCATTCCACCACGGAGGCGGAGGACCAAGTGCAAAGTGGATTCTTTCTGGATATTGTAGTCAGCCAATGTTCGTCCATCCTCAAGCTGCTTTCCTGCAAATATCAATCTCTGCTGATCTGGAGGAATACCTTCCTTGTCTTGTATCTTTGCTTTCACATTATCGATTGTGTCTGAACTTTCAACTTCCAAGGTGATTGTCTTTCCTGTAAGAGTTTTAACAAAAATCTGCATACCACCCCTGAGGCGGAGAACCAGGTGGAGTGTAGACTCCTTCTGAATATTGTAATCAGCCAATGTTCGGCCATCCTCAAGCTGCTTTCCAGCAAAAATCAGCCTCTGCTGATCTGGGGGAATTCCTTCTTTGTCCTGAATTTTTGCCTTCACATTATCAATGGTGTCGGAACTCTCAACTTCAAGAGTAATAGTCTTTCCGGTGAGCGTTTTGACAAAAATCTGCATCCCACCTCTCAAACGAAGAACCAAGTGGAGGGTGGATTCTTTCTGGATGTTATAATCAGCCAAAGTTCGGCCATCCTCGAGTTGCTTTCCAGCAAAGATAAGCCTCTGCTGGTCTGGGGGAATTCCCTCCTTGTCCTGTATTTTTGCTTTGACATTATCAATAGTATCAGAGCTCTCCACCTCGAGAGTTATGGTCTTTCCAGTAAGAGTCTTGACAAAGATCTGCATCTGTAGACAGATAAATATGCAAACATAATCAGAATCAGAATCAGCAAGAAAAAAGAAAAAATATAGAGGAAATGCAAAAAAATAACGGCAAAAATTGCCGCGCAAGGAGCTTCCGTAGACTTGCATCCATAACTGTAGCATGACTAATGCCAGGTACCCGTAAAATTCTTTAACACAAGATACTGACGCATCCAAAAGCTAATGCCAAACTTAATATTATTGAAAGGCATAACGAATCTAACATAATCCAATCAATCAAGAGTTTTTTGTATGCTGATTGTGGTTCAGCATCAGAAGAGCTCCTCTATTTCTTTCGATTTCAATGTCTAAGAAGAGAGGCTTCCCAGAAGTTTTCGTTGGATAGCCTCTCTCTCTTTCACAATCACACCCCCTAGCTTCCCTTCTAAACGAAATTCTGAAAGAGATTTATGCCCGCTAGCAATTGGTTATAGACAAGATCAATCGAAACAAAACGATCTATCAATTCACAAACTGTATGAATAACATAAAAAAAACTAAACTATACAAAATCAACTAATTTTTTTTTTTATATAGGTTAAACAAAATCAACTAAAATATATCCACAAAACCAAGGAATCCACATTTTTCCAAAAATAAATTTATAATTAAAACTTGTCCATAATTAACATTGACATATTAAACAACAGCAAATTACTTGTGTTATTTAATCAAAACTTGGCCCTTACTTGGGCATAAGAAATTTATATAACCAATGCTAAAAGCATCATGGGCAAAGGAAAAAACCAATTTTCCTTGCAAGCTTAATTCTTTTTTATTTTATTTTATTTATTTTTATTTTTACTTTTCTTGGTTTAATTGTTCTTTATGGGAACAAACTTTCTTCTTTGGTTAGCTTGTCGGACCATATTGGAATAATGACAAAAAAAGAACACAAACTTGCACAAGATCTAGATTCAACAAAATGAACAGATGCACACATACAAAAAACCTAACAACAATTACAAGAAAAATTAAAAGCCACAACAATTTGAGAGGATAAGTATATTCCCAAAAATACAAATTATATAATCCCAAAACTAAATCAGTGCGATGAAAAATCCATGATAATCACAAAGTTACAAAAATCCTATTTCGAAAAGAAAATCAGAGCAATCAAAACAGATACCGAATTCCCAAAAAGCAGAAGAAATCAAAGCAAAAGATTATTTCAAAGCGAAAGATTCTCCAACCGTAAAAGTGTGATCCACACCGTCAAACAAAACGTTATTTCGAACTCCGATGAAAATAAGAGAAATTAAACGGTAAAACATGAAATCCATATGTACGACACAGATACAAACAAAAAGATGATCGAAACGTAAAAGCGATAGATCTAAATCCGGAAAGCGATTCCAAATCGAAAATCAGATCAATCAAGCAGTCAATGAGCAAATTCGTACAAAATAAACCATAAAACCAAACGAAAACATCATCGACCCGTAAAAGGGTAAAGTAAACCCTAACAACTCCAATCGATAATCAGATCAATGAAACGTTAGATTAGTATAAATATTTGTGGAAGAAAGGCTTACCCTGAAGATCCGAAAACAGCGAGACACCGAGAAGTCTGAAAACAAAAGAGGAAAACCTAGAAGAAGTTTCGAGAAGAAAGGACGGTCAGGGCGAGGGGCTTTGGGGAAAATGAGAATGAGGAAAGCGAGTATGTGGGGGTGGTATTTATAGGTGAGAAAAATTTGAAGGAATAATAGAGGGCCCAACTTGGCGTGCACGCTGAATTCTGACTTATTCAAAAGGGCAAGAAATGTGTGGAATTTGGGAATTTGCCTCGAAAACGGGAAAACCTTGCAGGAGGCAAAGAATGCTTTATATTTGGAAAACGATTTATAAAAAATAAAAGTCGGTGTATGGTTTAAGCCGTAAGCCTAACAAAAACAATAAAAGCCACAAGGAGTATGGGTAATTTTTTTTTTTTTTATACAATTTTGGATAGAAAATAATGGGGAGACCGAGAATGATGTCCTCATTTTGGCCGATACTGTATCTTTTTTTAATGGTTTTTTTTTAAAATATTTAAATTATATTTAAAATATGTTATTTAAAATATGTTTAAAAGAAAAAACAAAATAAAAAAATGCATTTGCACGCTCGGACCGAGAATCGGTCCCCCTAAAACCCAAAATAACATTAAAAAAGCTTGGGATAGTGTAAAAGAGAAAAGATATTTACAATTATAAATTGTGTAACTACCGTGTAATCACTTTGAAAAAAAATAAATAAAATATCAGACCCACATGAAAAAAAAAAAAATATTTAATAGTAAACCCCACTCTCTTTCAAAGCAATTAAGCGATATTTACGCACTTCACAATTATATGTAAAATTACTCAGTATAAAATATCTCGTCAAAACGATAGTTTTGGATTTTGGATAGAAATGCCAAATATTTCACCATAATTTTTTTGAAATTCACACAAATCAATGAATCTTCAAAGCACTGCTCTTTTCACCCCCAATATCTAAAGTCCTAAAGCAAAAAAATAAAAAATAAAAAGGAAGAAGACGAGGGGAAGATAATTTCTTTCATATACAGAAATTTGATCTGTTATTAGGGATATCACAAACAACTAGCGGTGACAGGATTGAATCTAATTGTAAAATACAGACAGCAGTGCAAGAATACCGGAGACTGCAGTAAAATACAGATGCACATTAAGGCCATATGGCCAAATCCGCCTGATTAGCAGGCTGTTAAAGGTTGCATCTTTTCATTTATTGCCTTGTAGCACTGGAGACTGCACAAGGGGAGCTTCGACTTGGAATCCCGGTACTTGTACGGGTTTGTGCAAGATGGCCCAGCACATTTCTCACGGGGAGGGGGATAACTAACATCCACACAAAAAAAAAAACAGTTTAAAAAAATACACCAAACCATCAGGCTGTCATAGAGGCAAGAGCAAAGACTAACAAAGCATGGTACAATGTGCAAGAAAACAACTCCAGGAAAATCTAATCTCCAGCAATCCATAATGTTCCATCTAATATACAAGTCTTTAGAGAAGAAACCTTTTACTTATTAATAGATTAAGGTTGAAAGACATTTTTGAAGGGGTCTTCTGATGGCAGGTATGCAACTTCAACAAATAACCTGCTCCTACCAAACAATCACTCAGGAAGACAACCTACTTATTGAGAATTGATACAAGAATTCTAATACAGATCGTGATGACCAAATATAAAAGAAGTCTAATAGATTAAGGTTGAAAGACATTATTGAGAATTGATACAAGAATTCTTAAAAATTCTGTGTTTACCTGCAAGGCTTGGAATCAAATATAGTTGGCAAGCCCATTTCATCAGGAAATGTAACAACTGTTCCTGAGGGACCCATCACCCATCTTACAGTGTCTGATGCAAGTACCATAGAATTTGCAGCCTTCTCCTGCATTAGATTACAGAAGTATGAAGATTGAGAGTAATGCTTCATCACATGATCTTTTAATTTTTTTGGCCAATAAATAATTTCTTTAATGAAAAACAGATGAAGACGGCCCAAATATACGAGCAGCATATAAAAGGAAAGAACAAATCAACGACCGTGAATAAGAGCAAGAGTACTAATGCATGACTTGCTACCTGTGCCAATTCTTCCTGCCTTTTCTTTGCCTTATCTTCCCGCTTCTTCCTACTTGAATCTTGGCCTAAGATTTTTCTAATCGCCTCAGCCTAAAATTCCAGTCAAAAGGAAAGGAAAACACATGAATTACATCCATCATTTGTGCAATTCAAAATGCAAAGAAAAACAAAATCAGAAAAGGAAGGGGCTAAACCTCAGATTCCCTAGCTGCCTTCTCCACTTGCATCCTACGTCTCTGAAGGGCCTCGGCTCTCTTCAACTGCTGCTCCACTTCAGAAAGTTTCTCTTTTTGCTCTGTCGACAAAACACAAAAAGAAAGAAAGTGAAAAAAAAAAAGACAGTTAAGATGAAAAGAAATTTCTACAATAACCAGCAGAAGGTATAGCTATAACAATAACAATGACAGAAGCATAATAGTGGAAATTACGCACTCCTAGGTGGAGCAGGTGGCAAGCCATTTGGGAACTCAATTAGACTTGCACCAAAGCTGGAAGAGACATCTTTGCCAGTTTGAAGGGCCCGTTGACGCGTAGTGACTGTCATTTCCTTCTTATTATCACCCAATAAATCAACAAACTCCGTTTTTTTTTTCTTTTTATTAGAGTTGGCCTCACCATCTGAGATTGGATCTTCCTCTTCTACATAATCAGTATCTTCAAATATCCTCTGAAACCGAGTTTTCTTACCCTCCTTGCCTGATCTCGATGGATGATGACCATCCACATCAACATCCAATTCTCCATCAACATTACTTTTCACTGCCCTTGATATCTTCCGTTGCTTCCCATTCCCTCCTTCCTCGTAATCTTCATACTCCACATTGTAATCCATGGTAGCCTTGGATGTTTTGAGTTTTTCAAGGTATCTAATCTCATCATCATCATCATCTCCATCACCAAGTGCTTCATCCACCACGCGTCTCTTAGAGATCCGTTTGCTCTTGCGAATAGGCTCATATTTATCATCTTGGTTTGTGGATATATTTCCTTCAGGTATCCTATTCCTTGAAGAATCACCTTTTCCAACATTGAAACCATACTTGGGGAAATCCTTCCTTGGAACCCCTCGTAAGTGATTCCTCTTATCTCGAGTAAAAGATTGATTGTCATCATCTGAATTGTCCTGCAGATCATATACACATGAGATAGACAGCCCCACTTAAATGCCTACCCAATCTCATAATTGGACTATTAACAGTGTTGCACAAATAGGCCGCAGCAAGATGAAAGCAAGTTGTCAGAGAATATTGACTTCTCGGCTAACGGAAGGGATCAAGAATCATTATTCCTAGATACCATTAGGAAATAGCATAAGGAATCTCTAGCAGTTAAAGCAAGAAAAAATCCAGTAGAACCAAGGGTGAAGCAGGCCGCCGGAAAAAAGGTCGTAGAAAAAGCTATATGAACCGTGTATAACAAGAGGCTGATGTAACAATAGGTTGATATAACAGATTAAGAGGAAAAACAAAAACTTAGAGAAAATAAGAAGAACAATAGGATGAATAAAATCTTGTATGCATATGAAAATCGTCTATATATACAATCTAACTTCTTCCTCCAATCCAGTCTTTCCCATTAGTAAATAGGCCCTTTTTGTTTTGCCACCAAATTGATTTTAGTTGTCTCATTTGCCAATTTTGTCCAGTACCTCTCTTATTCTCTAAACTCTTTTATTTTATTTTTTATAAATTTTTAAATACAATATTTTATGGTAAAACATATCAACTTTTTGACAAATAAAACTTTTAATTTTGTGAGGAAAAACTCCTAGTGAAAGATAATGTGTTCATTTGCTTAACTGTCACCAATTTTCAACATATTTAAAGCATGTAACAAATCTTCTCTCTTCTTAACATCATTCATTTAATGTGTGTACTTTTTTTTTTTTTGATTGGTAAACAAATTTTTATTGACAAAAAGAGTAGACAAGAGCCCAAGTATACGGGACATATACAAGAGCAACACCTAGGCGTGCCAGTTAGTGATACACGGAATTCATGAAAGGTTATGCCATGAAAATCAATTACAATCGACCAATGGAGTAAAGTATTGAAAAATAAGTTTCTAAGCTCATCCATTGACTGCTCTTGATCTTCAAAACTTGTTTCCCTCCAAATGCACCACCATGGGTATATTGGGATCATCTTCCATATTTATGCAATTTGAGAGTTGCCCCGAATGCCTCTACAAGAAGCGAGGATGGTCAGCCAAGCTAGTCCCAACCAAGCAAAGATTTCATTCCACAAAGTCATGGCAATCTCACACTGAAGCAGTAGATGGTCAGCAGACCCTCCGCTCTTCTTGAAAATACAGCACCAATCCATGATGATGATTCGACATTTCCTCAAGTTGTCTAGAGTGAGGGTCTTCCCCAAAGAAGTCGTCCATACAAAAACTGCTGCCCTTAGAGGTACCTTTGTCTTCAAAATGTTCTTCCATGGAAATGGGTTTGTGTTGTGCGTGGTCATGGCTTGGTAGAAAGAGCGGACTACGAATATCCCTTTCTTCGAGGGGCACCAAAAAATCTTGTCCCCCCCCCCCTCCGCAACAAACAGGTGGCCGCAATGCCAAAGAACGCTGAAAAAAACATCAATTTCCAAATCTTGAGCATCTCTAAGGAATGTAACATTTCATTGGAGATGATTAATAGGTCAGCAATCAAGACTTCTTTGATTCTTGCTAAACCATTAACTTGTGCATAAGTTCCCTTGAGGGCCCTATCGCTGCACCATATATCATGCCAAAACTTGACCTTGGATCCATTATCCACAATAAAGCAAATATTTCTTGCATATGTATCTTAACCTCTTCTTATCCCACTTTGTAAGGCCCACTCACCTCATTAGAACGCCATCCTCTCCCCATGGTTTCCCCATGTTTCAATTCAATGACAATTCTCCAAAATGCCCTCGTTCATAGTGACATCTCCATAGCCAGTTGCCAAGCAAGGCTTTGCTGAAAGATTTCAAGTTCCGAATACCCANAAAAAAAATAGAGGTCACGTTGGAGTTTCTCCATGCGATAAGCCACCTTGGCGGGGAGCAGAAATAATGAGAGGAAGTAAGTTGGCAAATTGGAAAGAGTATTTTTTATTAAGGTGACCTTACCACCTTTGGACAAATACATCTTCTTCCAACTAGCTAATTTCATCTCCACTTTTTCTAGAACATCATCCCAAATAGATTTCGACTTTAACGTAGCACCCAACGGGAGGCCAAGAATTTCATGGACAACTGAGATATCTTACATCCCAAAATGGAAGCCATACTCTCCACATTAGGAACAATCCCCACTAACACTACACCAAGTTCACCTTCGACCCTAATACAACTTCAACCCTGATGCAACTTAATAGGACAGCCCTCAAAGCATGAATTTGATCGTAGTTGGCTCCACAAAAGATTAAGGTATCATCGATGAATACTAGATGAGCTATGTTGAGCAAGGCAGTAGTTGCCTCCCCCACTGAGAATCCAGATATGAGCCCACCCTCCACAACACCTGAAATCATCTTACTAAAAGCTTCCATCACAAAAACAAAAAGTAGCAAAGATAGAGGATCACCTTGTCTCAATCCTAGTGAGCTTTTAAAGAAGCCTTTTGGTGAGTCATTAAAAATTATAGATAAACAAGCCGTAGAGATACAATGATGGATCCAAGTACACCATTTCATACCAAAGTCACATCTCTCGAGTATGTAAAGTAAGAATCTTCAGTTAACATTATCATAGGCTTTTTCCATATCCAGCTTGCACAAAAGCCCCATCTCTCCCAACTTGAGTCTACTATCCAAACTTTCGTTGGCAATAAGCACCGAGTCAAGGATTTGCCTACTTTTGACAAAGGCATTTTGAGGCTTCGATATGAACTTCTCTAACACCTTGCTCAATCTATTTGCCAATACTTCGGAGAGAATTTTGTACAATCTGCTCACCAAGCTAATGGGACGATAATCATTTACCTCTACAATGCCAAGCTTTTTTGGTATGAGTGCTATAAAAGTTGCATTTATGCTTTTTTCAAACCTACCATTTTCATGAAATTCATGGAAGACCCCCATGATGTCTTCTTTAAGCACTTCCCAACATGTTTGAAAAAAGTCATTGAGAAGCCATCTGGGCCTAGAGCTTTGTCACCTGCCCTGCATTTTAATACTTGTCTAACCTATAACTCGTCAAACGACCTTTCGAGCTGATCCAAGAACGTCAAAAGCAAGCCCATCTAATCTCAATCTCCAAATTCTCATAGTGATTGACAATGTGATCTATGACCTCAGTTTGGTTGGAGGAAGCCACCCATCAATTACCAACATCTCTGTAGCATTGTTTCTCCTATGTGAGTTAGCTGCCTAGAGGAAGAACTTGGTGCATCTATACTTTCCTTCAACTATAATGCTCGAGACTTTTTTCTCCAAGATTCCAAAAAAGAAACCCTTTCAACATCCGCAATCACTTGGGTTTTTTTATAGGTCATAGCAGATTTCATTCCGTATGACCCTGCTCTTTGCTTAGCAGTCACTTGGGTTTTACGAGCCCTCTCTGCTTCAAATAGTTCCCCCTCTCTCTTCCAATCCCTTGAGTTCCTCCAAGAGAGTATTTTTTTGGCCTTCCACATCAACAAACACTTGCTCATTCCACACCTTCAAATCTTTCTTCAGAGACTTCAATTTGCAAGCGAGAACTTGGGTTTCCATGAAATTGGTAAGAAAACCACCATTGGCAGACTCTGTCAAGAAATCCTTTTGACTTCAACCACATATTCTCAAACTTAAAGTACCTTGGGCCTCCATGAAGACCTCCACAATCAAGGAGGATAGGAAGGTGATAAGAACACAACCTAGGGAGTCTCTTTTGATTAAGGCCTGGATAGTGTGCTTCCCATTCTTAATGTGTGTACTTAAATCATGTAGGCTTGCTAATTAAAAAGTTATATGAATTCTTAGGTCCCATAATTTTCTTGTATCCATTTCTAGATCCTAACGTAACTAGGTGTTCTCCATGCATACTTCTTGCGTACTTGGGCTTTGCCTTGATGAAATAAAATCTTATTTTACTTTTAAAAAAAAAGTACATAAATTATGTGTACTTGTGAGTTTAGTAAAACGTCTATTTTCTTTGGGCTTGAATCTCTATTTTTTCCTCATCCTTCTTCTTTGGTATGCTTATTTTATTATCATCATCTTTCTTTGTTTTCCTCGCACATTGTTAAAGGTAACCCTCAAATAATTACAATCTAATGGCCTATTCCAACTCCTAGAAATTCAGCCCCACAAGATTACAATCCTGGCTTCTTCCTTGAGCATGACATATTCATGTTCTGCATGCATTTACATCTAGAAAAGGTTAACATGAAATTTAAGTTTAAATTGTTTGCATGCATTCTGATTCCTTATGTAGAAGTAAAGAAAATGCAATTGACATGTACCTACCCCGATCATTTTATAAGCCAACTAATATCCATAATTTTGCAATAAGATGAGGAGAATCAACCATGCCGCATACAACAATGCAGATTTGAATTTTATTGAAAAATAGGTTAATGCTCTTTGATACCTGGGCAATCAGCTTCTGCTTTGGCCGTGGGGCACCTGAAACACGAGAAGCTTTTGTAGAAAGAAACCCAACACCAGATGCACCATCTGTTACTGACTTTGCATGAATTGTACGTATGACACCTCCAACTTTAAGCTTAACCTTTTTCACTTTGTTATCATTTTCTAAGCCAGCTGAAACAACTCCAAAATGCACCACCTTGCTCGTACCTTTCCAATCGGCTGGTGCAAGGACACCTTCACTGTGTCTTTTGGAATCAACTGCACTAAGTTTTTGTTTATTACTTCCTCGGAAAGAACCATTCATGGAAGCTTCATCAGATTCTCCGAATCCTCTTCCATTTTCATTATTGATCACACTTGAGCTGCATAGGTTCAAATTGACATCTTTCTTAAGAGGAACCGAATCATAATCATTATTCTCATCGCTTGATACTTTGCTCGCATTATCTGAAGGTGGTGTGGATGATAAGGAAGAAATATCACGGTAATCTGGAGGTAGCTGTGATTCATTTCGAGGACGACGGAACGTATTACTCCTCTTCTTCCTCACTGTGCTGTTTTTATCACTGAGCCCAAAACTTCCAAAAGCTTCCATGACGGTCAAAAAGGCAACCACAGCCAAATGCTGCTGTAATTTCTCTAATAGAGGAGTGCATGGATAAGTCAAAAAGGATACACAAATGGTAAGAAACAATACACCAAGAAAGGGAAGAAAATTCAATTAAGCTTGTCAATATTTGCAAAACATTCTGTTTCTTCTAGTTCACATTGGATGGATTATATAATTACGTGAAACAAAGAAAAGAATTCTAGACCTGTTTTCTGTGAGCTTGGATTTTCCAAAAGCTGAAAAACCCACCTCAACAAAGCCAATAAACTGATTAGCTTTTTTTTTTTTTTTTTGTTGCTATTTACTTCAACGAATTAAGACAACTAAAACAAATATGTGAATAATAATAATAAAGATCCCAGACACATAAATAATAAAAAGAAATTAAATGAATCATGTAAAAAAGGAAATCACAAACGCCCAAATCGATCCATCAAGTAAAAATATCTATTAATAATAAAAAAAAATCGTATAACTATCGTATATCTATTTACAAACACCCATAAACAACTCCGAGTAAAAATCTGCATACCTATCCATATAAGAAAACATCACAGATTTGACATATAAATGGCGCAGAAAGAGAACCCATCCATAAAAAACACAAAATGACCATAAAAACTAACTTCAAAGCAAACCCACATGCCGAAACCTTACAAATAAACCAAAATCAATACCCACATGTGCAAACCTCACAAATTCACCAAAAAACCATCAAATAGATCACAAAGAAGCTTAGATTACCATCCAGGATAATAGCTTAGATTACCTTTGAGGGTCACAACAAAATCGTCAAAACCCTAGATCACCATCCAGGATAATAGCTGAACCTGATAGGCTAGGTAGAGGGACAAAGGGGGAATAAAATTGCACATAGAAATCAAAGGCTAGAAATTCTAGCCAGGTGGTGGGGTGCGATTGGAAATATAAACGTGGGTACCCAGGTTAGAGGTAGGGAGAGGAACCAGAGGACTAATACTTTTCCCCATTGTTCCAAAATCAATGGTCCTGTGCATTTGTTGGGTCACCACCTTGTAGCCTATCTTCCTGTTGTCTTTGTTGTTGTTTTCAGGGTCCCCCATCTCTCTCTCTCTCTCTCTAACCTTCATAGATCCAGACCCTTGGCGGAGCGACTTAGGGCGATGCAGGTGAGTGCGTAGACTAGTAGATATACGCACCCCTAGTGCATCTTAGCTTTTGCTGTTAGCCATACGTAATACGTATTACGTCAGTGCTAACTAAAATTTAGCTAAGACAAATTCTAGAAATCTCTTCCATTTTTTTGTATACTTCACAACCTTTTCAACTTCCACGTCATGTTATTTAAAATTTTTAATATTTTTAAAAAAATTTGTTTTAATTTAATTTTTTAAAAATTTATCCTATTCTTCTATTCATATTAAATATTTGATAAAACAAAATTATAAAAATTATAAAAAGTATGACGTACAGAAATTGTGTGAATATTAGTAAATTTTTTCCTTTTTAAAGCCAATCATCTTTCATTTCTTTACATTTTTTTCTCTTTTACTAAAAATCGACAGGAAATTATTATTATTATTATTATTATTATTAAAATGGGAGTTAATGAATAAGAAAAATATTAGTTTGTTCCTCAAAATGCCATTAGGGTATTTTTATTATTTTTTAAATGTTTAAAAAAGTTATCACTACTTAATAAATGTATTTTTTTAACATTTAAAAAAATAATTAAAATACACTGGATGGTTTTGGATTCATAAATGAGTTAAAATAGTTTATGAATAGTAGAATAAAATATTGTTATAATATTATTTTTTAATATTATTATTATTCAATTTTCATCCCACACACACGTCGCCCATCCAAAAGTCATCTTACTTTGGGTGGAATGGAATCCCTGTGTTGTGTATGGCAACATGGGAATCAAATCAGCACGTGTGCTAGTTTAGTCATTAATGAAATTTGCCATGTTTATTTATTAATTAAACACATCAAGAGAGAATATCGTATCAATTAAAACAAAAACAAAAAATATTTTTTAAATTTATGTGATTCCAATAGTAGCAACCAAAATTTAATGGCAAAATAAACAAATAAATAAATGGGGCTCAAAATGCTTGTGATTACAGATTGAGTTTGCCTCAAAGTAGCAACTGAAATTTATTAAATTTATCTACACTTGCGATAATAGAGTGAGTTTATCTAAAAGTTTATGTTTTTCTTGTAGTTGTGCAAACTAAAATACCTTTCCTACTTCTTGTCTGTATCTAAACTTGTGGTGATCTAAGTGCTCGGTTCTAGGTATGTTGGGGTTGGCGACCATGGTCACCAAAGTAGCTCACATGCTTGGGGGTTCGAATCGGCCATGCTTGGGAATAGAGCATGTATCCTCGGTGGCTAGCTCCCGACCATTCACCTCCTAGCAACCAAATTTAATGTTGCGATCAAGTGCACAGTGCTCGACATGCTGGGGTTGGCCAAAGTCAATACTTGTTCTTGTGGTTCGACAAGCCCACATGCTTGGGAACCAAACTCTCGAGCAAAGGTAAGATGAGCACTTAGACTTGAGGCGACCATGCGCTGGGTGCTCATCATACTGGGGTTAGGTACCATGCTCAGGGTTGAGCTCCCTAGCATTCACCTCCTGGCAATCAAACTCAATGATGTGATCAAAGTGTTCAATGCTTGCCATTCTGCGGTTGGCCAAAGTCAACATTTGTTCCCGTGGTTTAGGCTAGCCCACATGCTTGGGAACTGAACTCTTGAGCAAAGACAGGATGAGCGCTTAGCCTTGTGGCAACCATGCCCTAGGTGCTTGCCATACTGGGTGATTGAGCTGCATTATTGCATATTTTACCTATTTAAAACCAATAATTTTAATTGTTTTATTATTTTATCATTGGTTTTAGATGAAAAAATTGATTAAGAGGCATAAATCCAAATTGTGAATTAAATTGATTAAAAGCATAATTTATGTTTGATTTTATAAACTTGTGATTTATTTGAGCAATAAATTCTTCACATGCACAACACACTCTTAATATTTTATTTTTCATCTCTTGTTTAATTTTATTTATTTTAGTTTCTTTATTTTATTTTATTTTATTTGTCTAAGTTTTATTTTTATTTTTATTTAATTTTGCTTGTCTAATTTTTATTTTATTTTATTTTATTTTATTTTTTATTTTTTATTTCTGCTCTCACTAAACGACATGTCGTTTGGTTAGCAGACCAAAACGACATGTCGTTTTCACTATGAAGTAATCTGTCGTCTGAGCTAAACGACGTGCCGTTTGTCTACGGATCAAAACGACATGTCGTTTTGAACGTTGATGGTTTCACCGTTTAATCTAAACGACGTGCCGTTTTGTCAATAGACCAAAACGTATTGACAAAACGGCACGTCGTCGACTTCATCTTCAACCTTCCGACGTTGCGTCTTCAAGCTACAGTGCAGCCCACTCCAGCCGTGCGCAGCTGCCACCGTGGGCCGTCCTCCGCCCACCTGAAGCCACCAGCGACCCCAGACGAAGCCGGCGGTCATTTCCTCCACCCCATGAACGGCCAAGAACCACCCGAGCCACGGCAGCACCTTCTGCAACTCCGCGGCTCTGCACCAACCTCCACAGCGCAGCTGCGACTCCTTCACCCCATGCACGGCCAGTCCGACGCCACCCACCGCCCAGTGCATCCTCACCCACAGCACTGCCCAGCCTCCGCTGCACCCTCTGCTCAGTCCACCTTCAGCCTCCTTCAACGTAGCCACAGTACCTTGGCTCCCAGCAACCTCCTCCATGCACGCTGCATGCTGTCGAACCGAAACAGAAGAAGAAACCAGAAGAAGGAAAGCATTGCACAGCAACAGAAGCCGAGACAGTGACAGTGAAGACAACGTGCATGCAAAGAAAAAAGAAAGAAAGAAAGAAAACAGAAGAAAACAGAAGAGAAAAGAAACCGAGCTGGGCAACGAACGTGCATGCGGATGAAACGCTGGAAAGAACGGAAAGAAAAGAAAAAAAAACAGAGAAGAAAGAGAAACGAAGAGAAGAAGAAGAAAGAAAAAAGAAAGAGAAGAGAAAGAGAACCGAACGTGGGAAGCAACCGGGAGAAGAAGAGAAAAAGAAAAAAAAGAAGAAAAAGAAAGAAAAGAAAGAAGAAAGAGAGAAGCCGTGCATAGCAGCCGTGAAGAAAGAGAGAAGACCCTTCAGAAGAGAGACAGCGAACATGGGATGCAGAAGAAAAAAGAAAAAAAAAAAGAGGAAGAAGCCGACCAGAGAACATGCACGGAAGAAGAAAAGAGAGAAAAAGAAAGAAAAAAAAATCAGTGAAGGGCAGCTCACACGCACAGTGCAGTATTTTGAAGCCTATAAAAGGCTTGGAGGCAGACGAAGTGAGAAGAGGCAGATGTTAGAAGCTCAGTAGAGTAGTCTAGGAGTAGTCTGTAGAATTTTAGAAGAAAATGCAGATGAAGTGAGGGAGTTTGGTGATGCAGTTGAGAGCCTAATGGACCAACTGTGTTATCAAACTGTTCTCCTTTATCTGCAGTCTCCACTTTTATTTTATTTTATTTATTTATTTTATTTTAATTTATGTCATTTATTTTTATGCACTTTAAATTAATGTCATTTATTTTTCAGTACTTTTAATTTCTGCACTTTAATTTTCTGCATTTTAATTTCCTGCACTTTTATTTTATCGTCATTTAATTTTCTGTTATTTATTTTCTGCAATTTATTTTAATGCCATTTAATTTTTCAGCTCATTTAAATTTCAGTCTTTTAATTTTTAGCAATTTAAATTCACAGTCTCGCATTTTAATTTCTTTAATTTTCATTGCAATCTCAAACAATCAAATCAATCAAAATGAATCTGGTTCACGACCAGTAAATCTTTTTTTCACTGCACTCTTCCATTCATTGTAAATATCATCAGTTTTTATTTTTATTTTCTCATCGTAAATATTCCCACTATTTTTCACGAGTTTATTTTTAGCACTTTCCCTGTGGAGACGATCTAGGAATTCATTCCTAATTACTACGCGACACGCTCCTGCACTTGGGATAGCCTTTTGTGCTGCTCATTTCCGAACGAGTCACTGGGGTTAGCTACCATGCTCTAAAATGGAGCATGCATGCTCAAGGTTGAGCTCCCAAGCATTCACCTCTTGGCAACCAAACTCAATGTCGTGATCAAAGTGCTCGATGCTCACCATGATGCGGTTGGCCAAAGTCAACATTTGTTCTTGTGGTTTAGGCGAGCCCACATGCTTGGGAACCAAACCCTTAAGGAAAGGCGCGATGAGCGGTTAGGCTTATGGCGACCATGCTCCGATCAAAGTGTTGGGTGCTCACCATGTTGGGGTTGGAGACCATGCTCACGAATCAATTGTGCTCAGAAATGAAGCACATATGCTCGGGAGCTCAAATCTACCATGCTTGACAACGGAGCACATATGCTCGAGAGCTCAAATCGACCATGCTTGAAAGTGGGGCACATATGCTTGGGGGCTGAGCTCCCGAGCATTCACCTCTTGGCGACCAAACTCAATGACGCGATCAAAGTGCTCAGTGCTTGCTATGCTAGGGTTGGCCAAAGTCGACATTTGTTCCCATGGACTGGACGAACCTACATGCTCGAGAATTGAACTCTCGAGCAAAGGCAGGATGAGCGCTAGCTTGTGGCGACCGTGCACGGATCAAAGTGGCACGCATGCTCAGGAAAGGAACACGTATGCTTGGGAGTGACCAATTTGGCTGGTGGTCGGAAGCCTTTGTGTCAGTCCCTTTCTTTACACTTTTTTCCCGCGGTACAACCGCTTTGCCTTCAAAGTACTAAGCACTTTGTTGCTGAGGTGCTCATCGTTTAGTGACTTCACACATCTTTCGCGTTTTCCATTCAGTTGCCCTTGAGGTTTTTTTTTTTTTTT